>JARQWZ010003709.1:0-45000 GCA_033150135.1 Gobio occitaniae
TGTGTGTGTGTGTGTGTGTGTGTGAGAGAGAGAGAGAGAGAGAGAGAGAGAGTGTGTGTGTGTGTGTGTGTGTGAGAGTGAGTGAGTGAGTGTGTGTGTGAGAGAGAGAGTGAATGAGTGTGTGTGTGTGTGTGTGTGTGAGAGAGAGAGAGAGAGAGAGAGTGTTTGAGTGAGTGTGTGTGTGTGTGTGTACTATTCTGAGTGTGTGTGTGTGTGTGTGTGTGTGTGTGTGTGTGTGTGTGTGTGTGTGTGTGTGTGTGAGCGAGAGTGTGTGTGTGTGTGTGTGTGTGAGTGAGTGAGTTTGCGTATATGAGTGTGTGTGTGAGAGAGAGAGAGAGAGAGAGAGAGAGAGAGTGTGTGTTTGAGTGAGTGTGTGTGTGTGTGTGTGTGTGTGAGCGAGAGAGCAAGAGTGTGTAAGTGAGTGTGCGTATATGAGTGTGTGTGTGTGTGTGTGTGTGTGTGAGAGAGAGAGAGAGTGAGAGTGTGTAAGTGAGTGTGCGTATATGAGTGTGTGTGTGTGTGTGTGTGTGTGTGTGAGAGAGAGAGAGAGAGAGAGAGAGCGAGAGTGTGTAAGTGAGTGTGCGTATATGAGTGTGTGTGTGTGTGTGTGAGAGAGAGAGAGAGAGAGCGAGAGTGTGTAAGTGAGTGTGCGTATATGAGTGTGTGTGTGTGTGTGTGAGAGAGAGAGAGAGCGAGAGTGTGTAAGTGAGTGCGTATATGAGTGTGTGTGTGTGTGTGTGTGTGTGTGAGAGAGTGTGAGAGAGAGAGAGTGAGTGAGTAAGTGTGAGTGAGTGTGTGTAAGTATATGAGTGTGTGTGGGGGGGGTGAGTGTGTGTGTTTGTGTTTATGCGTGAGTCTATGAGTGAGTGTGAGTGTGTGTGTGTAAGTATATGAGTGCGTGTGTGGTGGGGTGAGTGTGTGAGTGTGTGTGTGTGTGTGTGTGTGTATGTGTATGTGTGTGTTTGAGTATATGTGCGTGTGTGTGTGTCTATGAGTGTATGTGTGAGTGAGTGTAAAAATGAATAATAAATATATTGATATTGTGGCATTTCCTATGAATCCTCAGAAGTGCTGTAACAGTATTTCTGGATGATGATGTACAGACCTGCCAAAACCTCCGTCCTCTGGAAGAGATTCTCCGACTGCACCTCCAGTGGAGCTCGAGGGAGGCTGGTGGTGCTGGTGGTGCTGGTGGTGCTGGTGATGGGGTTTCTACGCGAGTCTTCTGTGGCAGCAGCTGGAGACTAAACGCCGGGAAGAGGAGGAGGAGTTAGTGGAGGAAGACTTCATGACAGAGCTGGACATGTGCGGCATTTACACTGAGGCGGGTGCTGGTGCTGGTTCTGGTTCGGAGCCAGAGCCTAGTTTTAAATCGGTTCTTTGTCTTTCCACACCCAAAGCACCAGCTCTGAACCAGGAGAAGTGGTTCTTAAGAAGCACCAGATCATTGCTGGTGTAGAAGTAAGAGCCGCTTGCATCAGGGGCTGGGGTTACCCTGACCAACAAGACCAACACACTCTTGTGACCGCCATTTTAGAAATAGCAGCTAATGGAGCTAACAGCGGCTCGATTGTAATCTCCGTCTATACAAATGACGGTGAGCGGCACGGATGCGTTGGATTCGCTGTTTTTGGATGCCGATGTAGGATCGTAACGCCATAGCCCGTGACAGGCAAACCGGTTCTTAGAAAGCTCGTCAGTGGAACCAACTCAGAACCGGCACTGGCTCTGAACTAGCACCGATTCATTCTGGTGGAAAAGGGCTATCAGAGATCCGACTGTGACCGAGAGACTCATTTACACCCGGACTGAAGATGTTCCAGGTGATCAGATACATCTCAAATAACCCAATGCCCTGCCAATCATCCACTGCACTAAAGCCATTGTTTTTTTGAAAATTATCTTTCATTTTTTAAAGTCTGGATGTGTGTTTGAGCTCTACTAGAGCAGGTTTTCCAGCTTGAGTGTTGATTATTTCCTCATATTCTCCATTGTTGCGGCTCCTCTCTTCCCAGTCTGTCAGTAACGCCATAGATATACATAATAAAGGCTAGATGTCTCGTCCGCGCTGCTGGCCAATGGAGGTCGACATCTGCACCTGGCGGCCATCTTGTCACAGTCAGCTCGCTCACTCATTGTGTTTTAATGGTGCATGTACTTCTGAAATAACCATAACTTGCTCAATTTTCTACCGATTTTAAAACGGTTTGGTTCGTTATAAACATCAGAGATGTAGTTATGACATACTTATGAATATGCATACTTATGAATAATTATTCATAATTTGTTCAAGCATCCAGAATTAAAACTATGTTAATAACGTTTGTGAAACCAAACCGTTTGTAAATATTTGTGTTCAGATCACTCGCCTTACATCAGGAGCCTGCCAGAAAGCTGGCCTGTGACAAGATGGCCGCCGGTGATGATGTCAGAGACTCCGCCGTAAGACATCTAGCCTTTATTATGTATATCTATGAGTAACGCTCTGTTTAGTGCCTGTCTCTATGAAGCCCCTCCTTCTGAAAAGCACACTTTGCTCTGATTGGCCGGCTGGAGTGGTGTGTTGTGATTGGTGTTTGGGAAAATGTCCCGCCCCTTACCATAACTGGCAGTTTCAACACACGACTAACTAACTCAACCCGCCCCTTTATTCTGCATGAATTATTATAATGAGGGATATTGGGACGTATTGGTTCCAGGAGGAAAACTCAAGACTACAATGGAGGCGTTTCAGGAGTTCAGGGCACCCACCTCTATCCTGACTCGTTTCCTTGTGTCTTTGGGAGCATCCCGTGATGTCGATGTCTCCACTTTCGGCGTGAAGTCTTTGGTGGCGTCCTGTGTGGGCTCTGCTTTAGGCTCGATGAACAGTGTGTTTACAGTGGCCACTTCCACCATCTCCTCTCCGGCTCCTGAAAGACACACACATGCTGCCACATCCCAACATGAAGGGATCAGGCTGTGAATCCATGAGGCGTTCCTTACCCGATCCCGATCCGGAGCTGAAGTCGTCATCATCCTCAGGATAGCCTCCCGACCCGGCGTCCTCCAGGTATAGGTCATCGGTGGAGGAGGGCGATTTGGCCGCAGACACTGCTATCTGCACAGGTGAGAGAGAAGAGCGGAGATGAAGATGTGTCTCAAACCCCTCGACTCGCGACGGAAATCGATTTGTGTTTGAAACTACTAAACTTCTATCTTGCCACACGATGAATGAGTACTCGCCCTGCTTACTGATGAAATATGAAAGTCAATGTTTTCTGCCTTAAGGGATAGTTCACCCAAAAATGAACATTAGCCCATGATTTACTCAACCTCAAGTCATCCGAGGTGTGTATGACATTCGGTAACACTTTATTTTGATAGTCCACTTTAGACATTCTACTAACCAGTGTTGGGGGTAATGCATTACAAGTAACTTGAGTTACGTAATAATATAACTTTTTCAAGTAACTAGTAAAGTAATGCATTACTTTTCAAATTTACAACAAAATATCTGAGTTACTTATTCAAAAAAGTAACGCAAGTTACTTTTTCACATTTATTTGACTGACAGCTCTCCTGCCCCCATGTTGAGAAAAGTGAGAGTAAGTGCAGAGGTGTGTAAATGTGTTATTGTAGTTCTAGACTAAATGTGAGCATTTACTCATCTCACTTGCACAATGAAGATTCTGTACTCCTCAAAATTAATAAAATCAGTCAAATGCAAAATCAGAGTACTATGCAAACCTCAAATATATAAATGTTAAATAAAACTAATATTTTTATGCATTTAAATCTACCTTTATTGACCAATGTCGTGCTGCTGACCTTTGATGATTCAGTTAAGCCATGAGCAAAAATTACTAGATTTTTGTTTTTATTGGTAAAACTTTTTTCTCCTGCGTTCTATTCTTCCATTATCCAGAATGGCAGCACATTTTTACCTCAGCCTGAGGCCTATTATTTAAATTTTGGTATGAAAAGGTCTTTACATTTGCACAAAAAATGACTTTTTTTGCTATTAAAAAACAAAATAAAAAAGCAAGCCCATCCCAGGTGAGAAAAAGTAACGCAAAAGTAACGTAACGCATTACTTTTCTTAAAAAGTAACTAAGTAACTCAATTAGTTACTTTTTAAGGGAGTAACGCAATATTGTAATGCATTACTTTCCGAAGTAACTTTCCCCAACACTGCTACTAACTATAAGTAACTTTGCAACTACATGTCAACTAACCGTCATTAGAGTATTTGTAGACTGTTTGATTAATATTTACTAAAACTTTATTTTGTTGGTCCCCCAACAGACATTCTACTGACTATAGGTAACTTGGCAACTACAATTCTACTAACCCGAACCATAACACCTAACCATAACCTATCAGTCTACTGACAGTCAACTAATACTCTAATGACAGTTAGTTGACATGTAGTTGCAAAGTTACTTATAGTTAGTTGAATGTTTAAAGTGGACTGTCGAAATAAAGTGTAACCTGACATTCTTCTTTCAGACGAATAAAATCGGAGTTATTTTAAAAATGTTCTGGCTAATCCAAGCATTATAATGGCAGTAGGGCTGTCATTTTTGAGAAAAATCTAATTCGAACGGATATCAAGCAATGTATTCGAATATCTAATTCGGCAAACTACCTTATTTTTAACGGTTACTTTACCATCTACAGTGTAGAACCCGAAATGTTTCCAGACACTACTTTTAAGATGGGTTGGGGTCGTAATTGTCCGCTCAGGCTGGCCATTCTGAGAGTTATCTTACATTTTCAAAACAGACAGACTCAGGGTTGCCAGGTTTTCACAACAAAACCCGCCCAATTGCTACTCAAAACTAGCCCAAAAACAAGCCCAATCGCGTTTCAGGGGGATTCTCTGGTAAAAATCACATTTGGGGGGTAAAATATGTATTTTTTTTGCCATGGTTGCCTGCTAAAATGCGCATTTGCGGGGCTAAATATCACATAATTGACCTATCGTAAGCCCCGCCCCCTTGGTTACTGTTGCTAACTCGGACAAACAAACGCAGTTGCTATATCTTACAATGACAGATGTCAGTGTGAAAACCTTATCCCGAGATGTTTTTGGACACAGAATGTAGCGTATATCCCGTCTGAATGATGGACAAACTTTACTGATGGTTTATCAAGTTTATTATGTCCTTTTTCACTCCAGAAAATCATCGTAAGAGCTGAACAAACAAAGCATAAGAAGTGCGCATTAACGTCTCATTCACAAACTATCTCTCTCCGTTGCACTACTATCAAAATACACAGCAAATTACACAAAAACTGTCATACAGCTAACAGTAAACAAACATATACACTGAGCTTATGCCTTTTCAAGGGTGCAGTTAATAACTGGTGAACTTTGTATCTCCAAAACAACTCCGATAAACTGCGAGTGCGAGCTCTTCCTTTCACTACCCGTTGACTATAACACCCGTCAAAATAAGAGTCCTCCTTAGTAGGACAGATAATGTAGACCTTAAACATATCTAAAATTAAATGAATTGACATATAACCAGTTTAATATGGAGAGGCACTGAAATGTTTTTTTGACCTACAGTGTTACATGAGGTGAGAACAGTTAGTTATTTCGGTTTGTATGTTAGCAGGGACTTTAATCGTAACTTAACGAGAATATGACAAACAGAAAATCCTCTCAGGATCCCTGGAGTCAGTGTTACAGTTCCTCAGGCACGACATTTGAGCAGTTTTGTAGCATAAACACCATCAAACCGATGACAGCTTCGGATTTTCCAGTGTTTCTCTATGACGCTGAAACCTAAAGATGTCCGAGTTCCGGTCCCAGCGCAACTGATACTCAACTGCTATTGGCTCTTCTGCGTTCGAGGGGAGGGGCTTACCGATAGGTCAATTGGGGTCGCTTCAACCTGCGGACATGAAAAACAGCCCGCGCCAACAGTGTTGAAGTAGCCCAATTTCGCGGGAAAACCGCGGACTTGGCAACACTGAACAGGCTATTATTGGCTTGATTTGGTCATGGGCCTACGCTACAATACGTGTAGAGCGACCTCTATTGGATGAGATGGCAAACAATAAAATAAAAAACAAACGGTCTAATCATAGACTGTAAAAAATGCGCTACATGGCACTTTAAAAACCGCATAGTTTATTTATAGTTCGATTACAGATATTTCACGTCATGTTCGAATGCATATTCGAATATCGAATAAAAAGTGACAGCCCTAGATAGCAGTAATAGTTGCTCTGTTTTTGAAGTCCATAAAAAGTGCATCTGTCCATCATATAACTGCTCCACGCGGCTCTGGGGTGATAATAAAGGCCTTCTGAAGCGAATCGATGCGTTTGTGTAAGAAAAATATCCATATTTAAACATTTATTTCATTTTTTTCTATGGCTCTGCATCAGCCGCCCCCGCGCCTTCACTTCCGGCGAATAAGGTCAAAATACCGGCGCGATCATAGATATATACATAGATCCCTCATTAGTGCCTGCGCGGATCGGTCGAATGAGGCATCTACGTATATATATCTATGATCACGCCAGTATTTTGACCTTATTCGCCGGAAGTTATGGCGCTGGGAAAACTAGATGACATTCGTCTGATAAGAGGTAAAAAAATAACAAATGCTGTTGGGTTTCTCGCAGAAAGCGATGGTTTCGTGTCTTAAGATATCAATGTGTCGCCATGGTTTAATAAGGATTCGTATGTCTGTGTGTTTTTACTCTCATTGCTCTCATACTCTAAAATCTCCCCATTGACATCATTATACGACTATCACACTGTTAAACATCTTCATTTGTGTTCTACTGAAGAAACACACACACCTACATCTCTGATGCCCTGGGGGTCAGCAGATCAACATAAACATTTGGTTTTTGGGTGAACTATCCCTTTAACACACATCATACACAGCCGGACCGTCTCATCAGAATGAACTGTCCGCAGAGAAACAGCAGAAACGCTCTAACAGGTTTATTCTCAAGAGCCCGACCGCACCGCCTCAGAGACACTTTAACTAAACATCTGCAGCATTTAAGAGCAAACACACAACTAACCTGTCTTGAGTTGTGTCATTGCCGTTCTCTAAGCAAACACTCATTACACACTGCTCTGTATTCACTACTCACGCGTTTGCGCTGAACACTGCACTATTAAACAGGGTTTGATTAACAGAGGCATCTGTGTGCATACTCTAGCGGTTAATCATCAAATGATGAGCAAATAATAGAGGAGAACGTTATAATCGTGCATATATTCAACATGCACACTGAATGGTTTTAAAGAGTGTATTCATGTCTGGATCCCAGTAAAGAACGCCAGAAACACACACATCTCATGATCCTCCTTTCTGAAATATAAAGGCAGCCGTATAATGTATTAATATTTACACTAAGAAATTATAAATTAATTTAAAAAAAGATATATATATGTGTGTGTGTGTGTGTGTGTGTGTGTGTGTGTGTGTGTGCGTCTATGAGTGTATGTGTGAGTGAGTGTAACAATGAATAATAAATATAGCATAATATATATAAAAAAATAATATATAAAATAGAAATATAAAGAAAAATATTACCTGAAAGAAGTTCAGGCAGAGATATATTTTAATGTATAAATATTTACACTGTGAAAAGATATAAAAATATAAAATATTATTTGAAAAATGTTTTTGAAAATGTTTGACTATTAAGTTGATCTTTTTCTACCCACCATAAGAGCAGATGTTAAAACATAAAACTATAAAAATAACTGATTATAAATTAAATAAAAGACAAATCATTAAAATAAAATAATTAAATGAATTAAATGAAAAATAAAATACAAATATTAAATGAATAAAATGAAAAATAAAATAAAAAAATTAAATGAATAAAATGAAAAATAAAATAAAAACATTTAAATAAAAACGACAATAAAATAAAATAAAGTCTGAAAGCCGTGAGCTGGTGAACATGACGGTATATTCGGGTTTAGCACAGATTCGTGGCTGATTTTGTGGTTTTGTGAGTTGTATCCCAGAATGCTCTACTGGAATACTTGATTGCACTATTGACATTGTACACTTTAAATAAATGAATATTCAAATATCCATGTTAAATGTTAATCACACTGTTCCGGTGTAACACCATCAGTCCGGACGAGTGTGTGTTGACTATCAGTCGAGGTGTGTGTGGTGATTTAACTTTAACTGTCCACACGGACACGGCCAAGAAAACACCTGTAATGTGTTCAGCATAAATCCCAGAGTCTGCCATCCCTGTCCCAGCTGACAGAGCCGGAGTCAAACGCAGGTGTGTGAGACCCAGCATCTCCTTCAGAAAGAGCCTGAGCTGCAGAAGAAGCTGAACACACACACACTGATGACAGAACAATAGCAGCTCATTCAGACACAGCTCCAGTCCTGATCAGAGGAATCTGCTCCGCTTTATCTTCACCTCTCTAACCCAGCACTGCTATTCTCTGAGCGGACACTGCTGCTGATGTGCTCACACTCTTCCTACACTGAGAGAAATGCAAAGTACAAAGAACACAATAATCAGGGCCACACACACACACACACACACACACACACACACACACTGCGCATTAGCGGTGCTCGATATCTCCAGTCAATTCTTTCTGTCAATGGGAGTCCAGTCAAAGTTCTGCAGTGTGTGTTCACGTCTGCCGTTCTGCGGTGTGTGTTCACGTCTGACGTTCTGCGGTGTGTGTTCACGTCTGACGTTCTGCGGTGTGTGTTCACGTCTGACGTTCTGCGGTGTGTGTTCTCGTCTGACCTTCTGCGGTGTGTGTTCACGTCTGACGTTCTGCGGTGTGTGTTCACGTCTGGCGTTCTGCGGTGTGTGTTCTCGTCTGACGTTCTGCGGTGTGTGTTCACGTCTGACCTTCTGCGGTGTGTGTTCACGTCTGACGTTCTGCGGTGTGTGTTCACGTCTGACGTTCTGCGGTGTGTGTTCACGTCTGACGTTCTGCGGTGTGTGTTCACGTCTGACGTTCTGCGGTGTGTGTTCACGTCTGACGTTCTGCGGTGTGTGTTCACGTCTGACGTTCTGCGGTGTGTGTTCACGTCTGAAGTTCTGCGGTGTGTGTTCACGTCTGACGTTCTGCGGTGTGTGTTCACGTCTGACGTTCTGCGGTGTGTGTTCACGTCTGACGTTCTGCGGTGTGTGTTCACGTCTGACGTTCTGCGGTGTGTGTTCACGTCTGACATTCTGCGGTGTGTGTTCACGTCTGACGTTCTGTGGTGTGTGTTCACGTCTAACGTTCTGCGGTGTGTGTTCGCGTCTGACGTTCTGCGGTGTGTGTTCACGTCTGACGTTCTGCGGTGTGTGTTCACGTCTGACGTTCTGCGGTGTGTTCACGTCTGACGTTCTGCGGTGTGTGTTCACGTCTGACGTTCTGTGGTGTGTGTTCACGTCTAACGTTCTGCGGTGTGTGTTCGCGTCTGACGTTCTGCGGTGTGTGTTCACGTCTGACGTTCTGCGGTGTGTGTTCACGTCTGACGTTCTGCGGTGTGTGTTCGCGTCTGACGTTCTGCGGTGTGTGTTCACGTCTGACGTTCTGCGGTGTGTGTTCACGTCTGACGTTCTGCGGTGTGTGTTCACGTCTGACGTTCTGCGGTGTGTGTTCACGTCTGACGTTCTGCGGTGTGTTCACGTCTGACGTTCTGCGGTGTGTGTTCACGTCTGACGTTCTGAGGTGTGTGTTCACGTCTGACGTTCTGCGGTGTGTGTGTTCAAGTCTGACGTTCTGCGGTGTGTGTTCACGTCTGACGTTCTGCGGTGTGTGTTCACGTCTGACGTTCTGCGGTGTGTGTTCTCGTCTGACGTTCTGCGGTGTGTGTGTTCAAGTCTGACGTTCTGCGGTGTGTGTTCACGTCTGACGTTCTGCGGTGTGTGTTCACGTCTGACGTTCTGCGGTGTGTGTTCACGTCTGGCGTTCTGCGGTGTGTGTTCACGTCTGACGTTCTGTGGTGTGTGTGTTCACGTCTGACGTTCTGCGGTGTGTGTTCACATCTGACGTTCTGCGGTGTGTGTTCTCGTCTGACGTTCTGCGGTGTGTGTTCTCGTCTGACGTTCTGCGGTGTGTGTTCACGTCTGACGTTCTGCGGTGTGTGTTCACGTCTGACGTTCTGCGGTGTGTGTTCTCGTCTGACGTTCTGCGGTGTGTGTTCACGTCTGACGTTCTGCGGTGTGTGTTCGCGTCTGACGTTCTGCGGTGTGTGTTCACGTCTGACGTTCTGCGGTGTGTGTTCGCGTCTGACGTTCTGCGGTGTGTGTTCACGTCTGACGTTCTGTGGTGTGTGTTCACGTCTGACGTTCTGCGGTGTGTGTTCACGTCTGACGTTCTGCGGTGTGTGTTCACGTCTGACGTTCTGCGGTGTGTGTTCACGTCTGACGTTCTGCGGTGTGTGTTCACGTCTGACGTTCTGCGGTGTGTGTTCACGTCTGACGTTCTGCGGTGTGTTCACGTCTGACGTTCTGCGGTGTGTGTTCACGTCTGACGTTCTGTGGTGTGTGTTCACGTCTGACGTTCTGCGGTGTGTGTGTTCAAGTCTGACGTTCTGCGGTGTGTGTGTTCACATCTGACGTTCTGCGGTGTGTGTTCACGTCTGACGTTCTGCGGTGTGTGTTCACGTCTGACGTTCTGCGGTGTGTGTTCTCGTCTGACGTTCTGCGGTGTGTGTTCACGTCTGGCGTTCTGCGGTGTGTGTTCACGTCTGACGTTCTGTGGTGTGTGTTCACGTCTGACGTTCTGCGGTGTGTGTGTTCACGTCTGACGTTCTGCGGTGTGTGTTCACGTCTGACGTTCTGCGGTGTGTGTTCACATCTGACGTTCTGCGGTGTGTGTTCACATCTGACGTTCTGCGGTGTGTGTTCTGCACCCGTGCCGCTCTTAAGATCTGAACCTTCTGAAGGAATGCTTTTCACTTGAGTGCTCTTCAACGATTACTGTCACTTTAAAAAAACAACACACAGATTACAGCGGATCGATGAGATGCTCTTGAGCAGGAGTTGTGTTTATATTCTGTGATCGGCACGTGAACAAACATTCACAAGCCATTATTTTTTATTTTATATATATACACACACACATACATAAAACTAATAGGGCTGTCAAAAGATTAATCGCATCCAAAATAAAAGTTTGTGTTTACATAATTAATGTGTGTGTACTCTGTTAATTATTATTTATATATAAATACTCTGTTAATTATTATTTATAAATAAATACACACACAAGCATGTATATATTTAAGAAACAAATATTTTTATATATAAAACATTTATATTTATATATATTATAGATTATATAAATGTATATACATTCAAATATTTCTTAAATATATAAATGAATGTGTGTGTATTTATATATAAATAATAATTAACAGAGTACACACATATATATTATGTAACCACAAACCTTTATTTTAGATGCGATTAATCGCGATTAATCTTTTGACAGCCCTAAAAACTAATAAATAGTTGAATATATAAATATTTATATATAAGTATTAATAGCATTATAGTATTACAATTATATTTTATATAATATATGTATTTACATTAAATTAATAAAATTATTTAATATTTAATAACACACACACACACAATGATTAAATAATGTACAATAACTATAATATATATAAACATACATGTACACACATATATATATATATTTGTATGTTTATATATGTTATATAGTTATATTTTATATATGTATAACATGCATTAAATGCATGAGTGAGTGAGTGTGTGTATATTAAATATTTAATAATTTATTAATGTACAATAAATGGCAAATTATATATATATATTCTTTTTTTCCTCATTTTGGCTCACGCATAGAGAGCATTGTTTGTGAGCGTCCTGTCATGTTAATAATGAACTATTTTGAATGATTGGGGTCACATGAACTGGCCTGATTATACAGGACGTCCTTAAGACCGATTAGTCGACTCGCCGTTTGTCCCTAATATATATTCGCACATCCCAACCTGACACACATTTGTTGTGAGCGAGCTCCTCTCATGTCCTCAGAGGACAGCTGATGAGCGAGGACAGTGACGCAGGGCCGGTAATGAGCCTCGTCACACAGGGGCCGCAGTAATGAAGGGCCGTTCCTGGGCCCCGTTATGAAGCCCTCACAGCATCACCGTCTGTGTGTCTCTAATGAACGGGCCCCCAGCGGGAGACTGCTCCGGTCCCATAGTGAGCCTGGACGGGCGAGGGGACAGAGACGATAAATGGAGAGGCTGAGGGAGGGAATGAGGACGTAAGGGAGCGAGAGATTACCACTGCTAAGGACAATCTGCTGCCCTCAGGTTACACGGCTAAAAGCCTGTCAAACTGCACGTCTATGCCTAGCAACCTCTGAAAGGCTCCACTGTCTGACATATGCTCAAAGCCATGTCATTGTTAAAGCAGGGAAACGGAGAGAAGGACAAACGTGGCGGAGCTTTATACGGCCCGGCTGTCAGTTAAATGTGCAAAAAACACATTATCCTCCATTGTTGCGGCTCCTCTCTTCCCAGTCTGTCAGTAGCGCTCTGTATCTATGAAGCCCCGCCTTCTGAAAAGCACACTGTGCTCTGATTGGTCGGCTGGAGTGGTGTGTTGTGATTGGTGTTTGAGAAATGTCCCGCCGCTTACCATAACCGGCAGTTTCAACACACGACTAACTAACTCAACCAGGCCACGCCCCTTTATTCCGCATGAATTATTATAGTGCGTTGCGATTGGTCATGCACTTCCAGTGTGTTTGGGCAATGCCCCGCCCCTTACCATAACCACCAATTTCAATCAAGCTTTTTTTTTTATTAAACCGTGTTTTACTGAACAAATTGTGTCGGTCATTAAATAAATTCAATTATAACAAAGTTTCTTAAAAATAAAAAATATATAGTCCTTACTTGCACATAATATAACAACAGAGCCCAAACTATGAGCATAAATTCAGCTGATATTCATGTTTAGATATAATAATCAACACTCAAATAACACACTGAGCCTCATTCATGAAACTGTCGCAAATTCAGAGTAATTTGCGTGTAAAATGGACCTTTACGCAAACTCTCCTCCGGATTCACAAACACTTCGTACACCACGAATTCGGTAGTTAAACCAACGTGTGTATATTAATGAATTCCAAACATTCGTAAATAGGACATGTGTGCACGCTCATTCATAATTAGCATAATCCCCGCCCATGAGCTACAACTGCCAATGACGTGTCCAGGAACGCTGTGGAATCTTCTGGACTTCCTTCTCAGTAATTTGCATAAATGCTAAAGAGACTAATTGGCCATATGTCTAGCGATAAATATTCAATTATCATGTGTCCACCAAAGCATTTTAAGCCAGCTAAAAAACACTCTTCTGAAAACGGCCAGCGGGTGGCTGTGATACTGAATATTAATAATGTGTTACTAGTATCTCATTTTGAAGAATATTACTGAATATAAAAATGCAGTAAAAGCAATATTAACTTCTCCATTGTTGTTGTTCAGTCGGTGTACAAGTGGGCTGATTGGTCAGTGTGGTTTTTGTCCCGCCCCTCCTCCACTGTGATTGGACGGCCTGGTAAAAAGTGACAGTGACGAGCGCTGCATATTACCCAACGTTGAACAGAAAAAAAAAAGAAGAAAAAAGAAAAAGACGCGGCAAATCAACTCTAGAAATATTATTCTGGCTAAAACATCAAAATGCAATGCCATCAGTTTGCCTAAACTAGAACACAGAACACTCAACTGTTTTACGCACCATTTACTCGTGGAAGGGAGCAGGTGTACATTTCTGTCATACCGACTAACATTCGGAAAATACAAACTGAAAATCTACGTCAGAGCGGCTTTACGAACGATGGAAGTTTTTGCATTAACTTCTAAATCTAATTATAAAATGATGTTTTTACTCCAATCCGTTGTTGTAATATAATCATCTACACACAGTGTGATCACAGTTTGCCCGGCAAAAGGCGGATTCGAACCCGTCAAAACCTAGACCTGACGCTCTACTGACTGCACCACTGAAGACATTGATTTATGAATGTGTTTTTTAATCCCGTTTGGCCCAACCAGGCATTGTTAGGCGGAGGTGTGTGAATTGCACTTGCCAACGTGGCACACTATTTGCACGGTGTAAATAGACTAGGGATGCACGATATTGGATTTTTGCCGATATTTTTCAACTAATTTTGGCCGATGCCGATACCGATATATGTTTATTTTTTCCCTTTGTTTGGAAACCACCATTTTGAGCAAAAAAACTATTTTTTTTTTCTCCTGAGGTCTCCTTACTAAAAGGACACTTGTTAAAGATAAATAAATGTTAATAAAGTTCTTTTTATAATAAGAGTATATTAATTAAAAGCGCTGAAAATAACAATAATAAAGTCAGTAATTTTTCAACCCAGACAGATGCAGTTGTAATCTAAATATTTTATTTTTGGATTTAATGTTTGTGCACATGAAGTGGGGGTGGCATGGGATCAGTTGATGCTGTATTTAGCTTCAGATAATTTTTTTTTACAATTATTTTAGAGCTCCTTGGATTATTTTTCATCATCAATTTCATAAAATTTTATTACACATTAATAAACTGTATGTAAAATTATTTAATTTACAAGTGCCATGCTTGTGCTTTGACTTCATTACTGCTTTATTTATTCAGATAAAGAAGTAACTTCTATTTATTTGTGTATTCTACTTTTCATTCACTATTACTGTAACAACAGCGCCTCCACTAAATAGGCTATATATAACATTCTCCCGGTCGGGCACTAGGACCTGGAGGAGCTTCAGCTGCTGTGGAGGCTGCTGCGTGCGCTAGAGAGTGGGGAGACGCCATTGGGCTTGTTTTGGGCTAGTTTTGTTGTGAAAACCTGGCAATTCTGCGTTGATTCACAAATTCAAGGCAGCATTTAAAAATATAAAGCATTTAAGTCAATATAAATCACCATACATGCAATGCATTTGCTTGTTTTCACTTGAAGAATGAGCACACGGCTGACGTGATCTTATCGCTATAGAAGTCCTTGCACACGTGAGTTATTGCAGGCGCATATCAACACATTATCATATCGGCAAGGCATATCGGTATAATTTTTTCATATCGGCCATGCCGATTTTTATATTTCAAGCGTTTATCGGCCGATTCCGATGTCGTGCCGATAATATCGTGCATCCCTAAAATAGACTCTCCGTTACTTGTATTAATTAGGGGTGTCGGGATTAATCGTTTCTTCAATGTATTGTGATGCAGATGAGGATGATTCGGCATCGGTTCAGTAATAGACCATAAACAATTATAATGTACTGATTATTTTCTGACGTGTTTTGTCGTGGAAGTATACAATGGCAGAGATAGGATGTTAAAATGCTCCAACTACTTTAAAAGTCGACATCCGGACACATTTCGGCTTTTAAGAACAACCTGGAGAACACACGCTCTGTGTAAATCATGTCACGTGATATCGAACCGAAGGCTTGATCATCGTAACCGAACCATGAGACCAGTGTAGGTTCACACCCTTATTATTAATATGCAAATATGTTTTTTTTTTATAAAATAAACTAATGCTGCGTTCACACCAAACGCGAATAGAGGGACGGTTGAACATTTTGAATCCATTCGCGCGTCCACAGAGAAATTGGACGCGCGTATAAATTGATCCTTTGAAGCGAAATAGACGAGCGTTCAAGGTGCTTCAGGAGAAATATGTCATAAAACACCACTCTGCCTCTTTTCATTAAAAATATATATTAATCATTAATAGCCACACAAATGTGGTCCAAGCAACGCCTACATTATCTTCCCTGCATGTGTATTTAAATATCCTTAAAAAATAAAGTTATGAAACTTCTCTTTGCCCTCAGTCAAAATGATTTGGCAGACAATAAATGATGATTCATGAGAGCAAAGATCGGCTGTTAGATCCACACAAGATGAACCACTCCAGGCCATCAGAGCAGCGGCAGAAGAACTGGCCGAGGAGAGGCTGCTCTCGCCGGGGTTAATGAGCGCCGCTGATCCACTGGAGCTCACAACTACACACACACAAGATTATTATTTTTTAAAATAGGCGCTCTCTTTATAAATAAACCACAGATTTGAGCTTTAAACAACTACATTCTCACCTGAAAAAGTCTTAAAACTAGGGCTGTAACGATTTGACCAAAAATAAAAACCTCGATTAATTGAACATTTTACCTCGATTACGATTAATGAACGATTATTTTGCTCTTCATTTTTTGCCCTCATAAGGTTTTTGAGTAAGCTCACTGATAAGGTTTGTACTGTAAATATTTTCTACCATTAAAGGTGGATTTTTTTTTTCTAATGAAAGTGCATTTCTTTGTGATTTTAAAATGCTTGAAGGAAACGGTTGACTTTCAGCAGTTATTGTCTATGGGGCAGATTTCTGCTTGTTGTACATCAGATACAGATAAATGAACACAGTAGACCTACATTACATTTATCTGAATGCATCAATGAGAGAGTGATGGTGTGTGTGTGAATTACTCACACCGTCTCTATTCATTATGAAGCTGTGGTTTGTACTTACTTCAAAAGGTATTAAAAGAGATTACTTTAGTGACTTTACTTTAGTCACAGGACAGCGTTGACACTGCGTTACTCTCTGCGCGCGATCTTCACGTGATGTGCGAGCTTCTGTCTGAGTGCTCGTTTGTCACAATATATATTAGGCATTAGTTCAACATAATACACATCTGATGGTCTAAAAATGTCAGGGCTTAAACCACATACAAATGAGTTGACAAGCTTTGTGAGGCCGCAGGTGAAAGAGTCTGCCTTCAGGGCGCGCGCGTTGTCAGAGACGCGACACGGCTCGGCTCTGTGTCACAGAAAAAAAGCAAAGCCCTGAACGGATACATTGTCCGTTGTTGTTTTTGAATAGTGCACAATCGCTTTAAATGTTGAAACTGGCAAGCCTTTAAACGCATGTATGTGAAAAGTGATCTGGCTTCGGGGCTCGTGCGCGCGCGCCATCTCTCTGTGTGTGTGTGTGTGTCAGCGCGTAGGCTATAAGAACGGAGATTAACTGACCTGTATAAACTGTGTAAAACATGCAGTTACTCTAGTGATCTGGGCATCTATAAACACAGATAACTGCTCCTGCATCTGTGTGTGTCTGCAAACTGCACTTGATGTGACTGACGGGGCGGAGTCACATGAAAACCGAAATAACCCACATGGAGAAAAATACGTCGGTTAGAGGCTCTGAATGTCGATTTTGGTTATTTTTCGATTAATCGTACAGCCCTACTTAAAACTACATTTTGTGACACAATAGTAGTATTTTTAAATTATGCTGGGTTTCTCATCACGTCACTTCACCACATGACAGCAGCGAGCAGGCTCCTGATTGGTTAACGCGGCGCGAATTGACGGCAAAGTTCAAAATTTTCAACTTGGGCGTCAGACGCGAATTCGCTTCAAACGTGTGAATGCACAAAAAACACCATTCGCGCAAGATGCTCAATTCCCAGCCAATTTGCGTCATTCGCACCGCGTGAAACACGTCTATCACGCCGCAGGACCTCCAGATCTCCAACACGCCTTTCCATTGACTTAACATTGAAATCACCCAGACGCTCTATTCACGTTTGGTGTGAACGCAGCATTACACTGCCAGAAGGTGGCGGTACATGTCTGAATCATTCATCCATTCGATTCGTTCATTCATTTGATTCTTTCAAACGGCTCTCTTGATGAATCGGCCATTGAATCACTGATTCACATGATTGATTCGCTCAAAACGCGGATTCATTCAGAAATTCAACAGCTCGCACACATCAGCTCTGCTCTGGAACATATTGTGTGTGTTTAGTGTACGGTTCAAAGTATAGAGTTTAAAAACCAAATAATCCAAACCAAAAGTGATTATTGCGGTGACTTCTGAGCCGATCGCTAATGGACAGTGAACAAACAAACAACTGAAAGCTTAAGATCTGACCCTTGTTGAATCTTCTAAGTCACACATTATGGAAATCTGAAGCTGCATCGACTGATCAAACGTCAAAGGGCCTTTTCAAGCTTCGATTTCCTCAGGAAAAGCTGCAGTGTGGGGTATGAGCTCTCGGAGGTCTTATTGCCTTCATAAGGTTCATATTCAGGAACTAATTAACAGTGTTTGAGGAAAACGAGCAGAGGGAAGACCGAGCGGGTCTGGAAGGCGTCCAAGAGGAGCGTTTGTGAGCTGACATCATTCACGATCTGATCTGCAAACCAGAATCTCCTCATCGGCCCTGCGAGACGCATGAGGCCTTTCCTTCTTCTCCACGGGGAGGGTTCAGAAATGCTTTGAAGCTGACTTTGACTGATCAAGGGATAGGAGCTACATAAACGTCTCGAAGTTATAGGGAAGTGCTCATTGAGCTGTAATCCTCAGACCTCCAGTGAGCCTGCGCGACAGAGGTGCTGTATCAATCAGAACTGAAGACACGGGTTCATTCACACAGAGGCATATTTCAGGGCCAGTGCCCGGTTGCATAAAGCACCTTAAGTGTAATTTTCCCTTAAAGGATTAGTTCACTTTTAAATAAACTTTTGCTGATAGTTTCCTCACCCTCATGTCATCCAAGATGTCCATGTCTTTCTTTCTGCAGTCGAAAAGAAATTAAGGTTTTGGATGAAAACAGTCCAGGATTTTTCTCCATATAATGGACTTCAATGAGCAATGCAGCTTTAAATGACACCAGATGAAGAATAAGGGTCTGATCTAGACAAACCATCAGTTTCTGAGAGAAACCCAGCAGTATTTATGATATTATTTTACCTCTTAACAGACGAACGTGATCATCTCTGAGCTCCGCCATAACTTCCGGAGAGTGAGGTCAAATTAGATCGCGGTTATAGATATATCGATAGTAGATGCCTCATTCTAGTGATCCTAATGAGGCATCTATGTATACATCTATGACCACGATCTAATTTGACCTCACTTAGCGGAAGTTATGGCGGAGCTCAGAGACGATGAAGTCCATTATATAGAGAACAACCCTGGACTGTTTTCATCCAAAACCTTAATTTCTTTTCGACTGTAGAAAGAAAGACATGGACATCTTGGATGACATGAGGGTGAGGAAACTATCAGCAGAAGTTTATTTAAAAGTGAACTAATCCTTTAAGTTCGCCCTTATGTTTCCCTTAAACCTAAGGGTGTTGCAGAAAAAAACCCTTAAGTGTTACTTCATAAACGTCATAAACACTTAGAATTCCCCTTAAATGCTGTTTTTTCACTTAAGTAATCCCTTAAAAAGTGTTAAAGGGGTCATAGAATGGTACATGCACTTTTACAAGTTGATTATACGGAAATGTGTGTTGGCAGTGCCTGTACACAACCATCCTATAATGATAAAAATACATCCAGTGTTTTTTTAAAATCTCCTTATATATTTTCCCCTGTCTCAAATCGAGCCGTCTGACCATGTGACGTTACACGGTGTACGCCCCTCCTAAGATTGTTGATTGACAGCAGCGTTTCAACGCAGACCCGCCCTGAGCGAGCTGTCATCAGTCCGCCATTGTTGATACTCTGGAGCAGAATGGCGTCTAAGCGATTGTGGTGTTGTGTTGTTGGGTGTAATAACGAACACAGCAGTCATTATGATGTTCCTAAATCCGAACCGCTGAAGACCCAGTGGCTGCTGAGTTTTGTTTTAGAAGGGAATATTCCCCCCGATCAACGTCAATGTTTGCGCGAATCATTTCTCAGCAGATTGCTTTATAAACGAGCGTCAGTATAAAGCAGGTTTTGCTAATAAGCTGCTCTTGAAAAAAGGATCGTGTTCCTGCTGCACCTCAGGAGGAAGATGTGAGTGTAACGTTTTATTAACCTTTATATTAATCTTTGCAAATCGCTTGCACGCTTCACGATGAATGAGGCTAAAGTTTACAGGGTAAGTTACATTACGGCATGCTTTCTGTGTATGACGTTCTCAATATAATTCATAATCCCACGTTTATAATGAACAACGCGTTATGTTTGTTATTACAAACTGTAAGTTACTCGGGTGATAAAGTTAACGTGGTAACACTACACTAAGCTTACTTTTGTACATGGTTTATAACGGTGTCTGTTACTGATTAAGAAGTAATGTAAAAAAAAAAAAAATCTTATAACATAACATCAATCTGTCAATGAACTAACACATCAGTAAACACATAGCGACTACGCTACTCTGCCAGTACAAAGATAGATCAAAGAGACATTACGTTAACCAACCATTCAGAAACGTTCGTCATCTGTTCCTGGTCCGACTCCGGTTCAGAATGATAAGGTTGCTCAGATGTGTCTTCAGAGACTCCCGTTGCCATTATTTCTCGAAAATATACCCTCAAATGTTGTCAAGGCAACACTCCACGTGTGTTGTGGTGTTGTGTCGGGTCGAACCGAACGCCCCACAGAGCAGAGGGGGCGGGGTGAGCAAAGCTCATTATCATTTAAAGTCACATACACTGAAATGACTTGCTGAAAACTAAGCTGGTTTTGACCAGGTAAAATGAGTGTTTTCTTACAATATTAATGAGAATTTTTAATTAAAGTATATTACAAACTTTTCATTTAGACTTTAAAGAATCATATTAACTTGTACAAAAATGTCATTCTATGACCCCTTTAAGTGTTGCATAAAACCCCTTAACGGTCATTTCCCTGAGTGTAACTTAAGGTTTGGAAATCGTAAGAGTAACGCGGACAAAAATAAGACGACACGGTTGAATTTATGAACCAGCTGAAGATCATTATGTGCTAAGAAGAGTTTTTAGGGATAGGGAAAACCCTTTGGACATCTTAGCGATGAAAAATTGTTGCAAGACCGATTTGACCGTCACACATCGCAACCACTGTGACACTGAACACTTCAGTCCTACGTACATTTCTGAATGAGATGAAGAAAAACTCACATAATTAAAGAAGTCGTTTGACATTATAACAAGTCATTAATGTCTTATATGTTTCATATAATAGAAACATTGTGATTTATCGAGCCATTTCTCGTTTACCAGCGGCAAAAGTCAGGAAGACTAGCCGAGGTGAGGCTGTTCCAGGCGGGATCTCACAACGTTTTTAAATAGGCGCTATCTTTACAAATAAACCACAGATTGGAGCTTTAAACAACTACATTCTCGACTGAACAACTCTTAAAACTACATTTCGTGACACTATAACAGTAGTATTTTTCAATTTCGCGGCTGCACACAACCACTATGAAAAACACTAAATTTCTCTTTAAGCGTTTGCTTTTTACGCGTGTCCATCTCGCATCTCGCGAATGCATTCAAAGTTCAAGCGTCAAACTAGATGCGAATTTGACGCTCTATTCACGTTTGTTGTGAACGCAGCATTAGTGTTAGTGTTTGCGTATCTATGGCAACAAGACTTTTATAACGTGAATCCAGGATCGCTGTCGTGAAACACTTAAATGTTTCCCTTACCTAAGAGAAGCGTTTAAGAGATTATATGCAACACCCTTAAGTTATTCTCTTAGGTAAGGGGAAATCACCCCTTAAAGGATTAGTTCACTTTTAAATAAACTTTTGCTGATAATTTACTCACCCCATGTCATCCAAGATGTCCATGTCTTTCTTTCTGCAGTCGAAAAGAAATTAAGGTTTTTGATGAAAACATTCCAGGGGTTTCCTCCATATAATATAATCATTAGCGACTGCACGTATCAGTAGAATGAGGCATCTACTATCGATATATCTATGACCAGGATCGTATTTGACCTCACTCTCCGGAAGTTATGGCGGAGCTCAGAGATGATCGCGTTCGTCTGTTAAGAGGTAAAATAATAGCATAAATACTGCTGGGTTTCTCTCAGAAACTGATGGTTTGTCTAGATAAGACCCTTATTCATCATCTGATGCCGTTTGAAGCGGCACTGAAACTGTCATTTGGACCGTTTGGAGCCCATTGAAGTCCATTATATGGAGAAAAACCCTGGACTGTTTTCATCCAAAACCTTAATTTCTTTTCGACTGCAGAAAGAAAGACATGGACATCTTGGATGACATGAGGGTGAGGAAACTATCAGCAGAAGTTTATTTAAAAGTGAACTAATCCTTTAAATCTCAAACTTGAGGGAAAAACTTAAGGTGCTTTATGCAACCGGGCCCTGAATCCCAGAAATAAAGCATTTTTTAAAAAAAACTAAAAGAAAACGGAGACAGCTGCCGCTGGGAACGCTGAAAAAGGACCATTTATCACCGACTAATCTGTGAACCCGGAGAAGTAAAGGTAAAGCTGAAGATCTCAGCAGGTCGACTCGTCCTCTCTGTGTTTAAAGCGCTGGTGAAAGCATGTGCACCGGCCCGGCACAGATTAATACGCTCTCCGCTTCCAAAACAAACGGACATACGCAGGCCAGAGCCACATTCCTGGGCTAGTGCCCCATGTAAGGATACGAAGGGTCTCCGAGCCGGAGCCGCAGGGGCAAACACTTGAGCACCAGCAGAGAAAGTGCTCCGACAGAACCAGAGGCTTTTTCCATGAACACTATGTACTTTAAACTAGGCCTGGGCCATATAGCCTCAAAATTATATCACGATATTTCAAGAATATTTGCGATGATATTTATGAAAAATATACATGGAACAAAGTTTTATTGGTGATTGCAGCTGGAAGGCAACAGCATTTATTAGTACAAACAAAATGAAGGGCATTTCCATCCTTTTCCAATGATCTACTGTCATTTTTGTCTAGGGCTGTAACGTTACACCAATGCTGAACCTCGGACCGGTTCTGTTTGCTGTGGGTCGGGGTTCATGGCGGGCACCAGCAATAATAACACTAGATTCACTTTTAACTATAATAACAACAGCAATAATTTTACATATTAACTTTATACACTGGCTTCATGTTTCCTTTAGAGCAGTTAGCAAACCTGACATAACTCAAATGAAATAAATGCCTTCACTGTAGACTCGTCAGAAATAATAATTTTACCATAATGTTTAAAAAATTTAAATCATAAAAATTGATGACACACACAAGTAATGTCCCACTTTAGCCGGCTTAAACACATCAATTGTATGAATATGACTAATACTGATGAATAAATAGGCGTATAAGTTAAAGCTATTAAATAGCAGTTTTTGTAACACAATAAAGTAGCCACCGCATTCATTTAAAAGAACATGCTGTCTTTTTGTGACTTTATCTTATTCACTGTATCCCCCAGAGTTAGATAAATCCATACACACTCCAGCTAGCCTAGCTTAGCACAAAGACCGGAGGTAAACGGCTCCAGCTAGCCTAGCTTAACACAAAGACCGGAGGTAAACGGCTCCAGCTAACCTAGATTAACACAAAGACCGGAGGTTAACGGCTCCAGCTAGCCTAGCTTAACACAAAGACCGGAGGTAAACGGCTCCAGCTAGCCTAGCTTAACACAAAGACTGGAGGTAAATGGCTCCAAGCTAGCCTAGCTTAGCACAAAGACTGGAGGTAAACGGCTCCAGCTAGCCTAGCTTAACACAAAGACTGGAGGTAAATGGCTCCAAGCTAGCCTAGCTTAGCACAAAGACTGGAGGTAAACGGCTCCAGCTAGCCTAGCTTAGCACAAAGACTGGAGGTAAATGGCTCCAGCTAGCCTAGCTTAGCACAAAGACCAGAGGTAAACGGCTCCAGCTAGCCTAGCTTAACACAAAGACTGGAGGTAAATGGCTCCAAGCTAGCCTAGCTTAGCACAAAGACTGGAGGTAAACGGCTCCAGCTAGCCTACTGCTCAATAAGTGACAAAATAACGCCAACATTTTCATATTTACATGTTGTGAAGCACGTGGGAAACGCTTATGCTTTAGTTTGAAGCGTTTCATATAAAGCATCCTCATGTTTGGGTCCTCTTTTCCATAAGCATAGAAATGTGATATCCACTAATCTAAAGCAATGACTGGTGGACGGCTCCAGCACGCAGACTAATCCATAATCTAATTCTTTGTCGAATGTTTTCATTATCGATACGTTGCTGCAGCCCTACTTTAAAGTGCTTCAAAAAGGTCAAATACAGACATTACTAGCAGTAATTTTAGGCAGATCATAGCTAAAGCTAACATGTGGTATCTTGGCTGCCTGTAACCTGGCCTTCCACCTCATGAAGGGCCGGACAGCCAGGTCAGATACATGCCGGCCCCTGAACCTGACCGGGGCCAGAAATACCCCATCCTGTGGCGGGGCAAAAATGTAAAGGCATTCTGATGATATCCGACAGCGTTCTGCCACCACGCCACATTAAAGGAGTCCTAATGCCCTTTCTACAAGATGTAAAATAAGTCTTTGATGAGAGTGTGTGTGTGTGTGTGTGTGTGTGTGTGTGTGTGTGTGTGTGTGTGTGTGTGTGTGTGTGTGTGTGTGTGTGTGTGTGTGTGTGTGTGTGTGTGTGTGTGAAGTTTCAGCTCAAAATTCCCCACCGATCATTTTTATTGCATGTTAAAATTGTCACTTTTTGAGGGTGAGCAAAAACACGCCGTTTTTGTGTGTGTCCCTTTAAATGCAAATTAGCTGCTGCTCCCTGCCCTAAATCTCCTTTAAAGTTGTCCAAATGAAGTCCTTAGCAATGCATATTACGACTAATAATATATTTTCTATATATATTTAAATTGAAGTAAAATGGCTGTTGCCACAAATACACTCGTGTGACTTATGTCAGATATGAGCTGGAAGTTCCCGCTGACGCTTGTTTAATGTTGCACGATTTATTTAACTTTACAACTTTACATACGACATGGAATAGCGTCAGATACGCAAACGAGTGTTTTGACGTCACTACAGGGAAATAACCTGATTTATTAATAAAGTCATGTAAATGCGGTCGACTGATGTGCATGTAAACAGGGATAAAATGCTCAATCGGACAGAATCAGAGCATCCCTAACTTGACATGTTTCGGCTCAAACAGCGACTGAAACAAATGTGAATAAAATGCAAAGCTTCCGCCTCCAGATCCATCATTCTGGAGCTGTGACTTCCTCTGAGAGAATCAAGAACAATGTCACGCTTTCCAGGCCAAACAGAAACAAACGACAATCCACCCGGAGGTGTACAGCCTCTAGATTATTATCTGATCTATAATAATGCAACTCCAACATTGCCAATATCCACTCTTGTTCCCAGCAGATCTTCAGAAGGGCAAACCTCTCCTTAAAGGGTTAGTTCAACCAAAAATGAAAATTCTGTCATTAATTCCTCACCCTCATGTCGTTCGACACCCGTAAGACACAAATGAAGATATTTTAGTGTAAAGCTGATGCTGAGAAAGGCTTCAGATAGGCCTCCATTGGCATTCAGTACATTTACACTCACAAGACCCATAAAAGGCACTAAAAACGTCATTACAAAGTCCATCTCACCACAGTGACTCTACAATCATTTTACGATGCGACGACAATAGTTTTTGTGCGCCAAAAAAATCAAAATAACACCTTTATCCAACTTGTTCTTGTCTTCCGTGTGTGTCTCCACGACGCATGCGTGAGAATATGAGCAGATCCGGCGTTCAGGAATCCATGAAATACACACTTTAGCCCCATTTTGAGAACTACACCGAGACCTAAAGCTCGATCAATGTAGAATTCAACAGCTGAGACACGCGCGTCTTCCTCTGCTTGTAAACAAATCTCTTCTGGGTCATGTGTCCGAACGCCGGATCTGCTCATATTCTCGCGCATGCGTCGTGGAGACACACACGGAAGACAAGAACAAGCTGGATAAAGGTGTTATTTTTATTTTTTTTGCGCACAAAAACTATTGTCGTCGCATCGTAAAATGATTGTAGAGTCACTGTGGTGAGATGGACTTTGTAATGACGTTTTTAGTGCCTTTTATGGGTCTTGTGAGTGTAAATGTACTGAATGCCAATGGAGGCCTATCTGAAGCCTTTCTCAGCATCAGCTTTACACTAAAATATCTTCATTTGTGTCTGAAGATGAACGGAGGTCTGACGGGTGTCCAACCACATGAGGGTGAGGAATTAATGACAGAATTTTCATTTTTGGGTGAACTAACCCTTTAATGAACTCTTAAACTGTGTTTTAAAGATGTTCTGATCTGAGATTGCGCTTCTTGTGGCTTCCTCGACCCAGTTAAACAGCTTTTGATGCTCACTAGAAACCCAAGAGTTGTATTTGTTGTGAGCAGTGAAACGCTATATGCTGGGAACGGGCTTCGCCCTCCCGGTCATGTTTTGAATAAAGATTAGCAGTTAAAGTTAAAGCAGATAAAGTTATGGATTTGCAGGAGCGCTGCAGTTCTGTCCCCTCAGGTTAAAGAAGAAATGGGACAAGTGTGTAAACCTCGGAGGGATTTGATTTCATAAAACACCTCATGCATCTGCATTTCTTGGGATGAATACAGATCGAGCATCAGAGACTGAAGAAATATATAAATATATATATTATTAAAATCACCATATGCCTCCAAGAGAAGGAATCAATTTAAAGCCTCTCGTGTTGAGGTTTAACACACACAATTATTAAAATAATATAAAAAATAGAAATAAATATGAACAATGGCATGCATTTCTTTCATGCATGATACGGGCTTGGTGAAATATCAAATATTTGTTAAATGTTTACAGCATTTTTGCTGATGTAAAAACTTACACATTTTTAATGGATTTCAATTTTAGCATCCTATTGAAGTTATTAAAAAGAATGTTAAAAAAAATCTAGATAATGTTTTCCATAATTCATGCATGAAAGGGTTAAGACGAGAAATATTTTAATTGTATCCCTTATTTAAGCCTCAGAGCTTTATGTATTTTTCAATAAGTTATGGAAATCTGTTCAGTTAATCAGTTTAATAATAATAACCGTTTCATAATAATGGTTCATTTATGCAATCACTTAAAACTGCAAAGGAATATGAATGTTTCAGTCTAAAATATATGCGTGTAAATATTGCTGTTTTTATGATATTAAAAATTGTACACTTCACAATAAGGTTCCATTAGTTAAGGTTAATTCAGACTTCACTTGTTTCATTACTGGATGAATCAGTGTTTTTGAACAAATCTCTTGAATGAATGATTTAGTGACTCACTCATAAAGACTTCACTTGTTTATTTACTGGATGAATCAGTGTTTTGAACAAATCTCTTGCGTGAATGATTCAATGACTCACTCATTAAGACTTCACTTGTTTCATTACTGGATGAATCAGTGTTTTTGAACAAATCTCTTGCGTGAATGATTCAATGACTCACTCATTAAGACTTCACTTGTTTCATTACTGCATGAATCAGTGTTTTTGAACAAATCTCTTGCGTGAATGATTCAATGACTCACTCATTAAGACTTCACTTGTTTCATTACTGGATGAATCAGCGTTTTTGAACAAATCTCTTGAATGAATGATTTAGTGACTCACTCATTAAGACTTCACTTGTTTCATTACTGCATGAATCAGTGTTTTTGAACAAATCTCTTGAGTGAATGATTCAATGAGTCACTCATAAAGACTTCACTTGTTTAATTACTGGATGAATCAGTGTTTTTGAACAAATCTCTTGCGTGAATGATTCAATGACTCACTCATTAAGACTTCACTTGTTTCATTACTGGATGAATCAGCGTTTTTGAGCATGTTTTAACGGTCTCTTGTCTCCACCTACGATGTAATTGATACAATCTTTATTTTTAAGTTTCAAGTTACTTTCAAAAGGTGATTTGCTCTATTTTGATCACCAGCGTAGACATCAGTGTTTATATCTTGACTATAAACTTTATCCCAGTGTTTGTGAAGCCGTTTCATACATTAGGAATGTGTGTTTGAATCGAGATCACAATGTTTGAACGATTGATCGTTCAGCTGCACCAAAACATGTTTAAATGTAAATGTTGTGCTTTATCTCTAGGTGTGTTGCAGCACATTGACATTTGACCTCAGTGTGAAAAACAGCAGGTTTCCCTGAACCGCTCTTTAAGGTGTTGTAACAACTCAGGTTTGCACCGACACACACATGAATCTGCCAAGACATGAAATGAAAGCTCAGTACAGCTGGCAGCTTCTCTCACAGGAGCCCAGGAACACGAGGATCAAGGTGGATGTTGGAGGAAACAGATGCTTCAGTCCTCAGAGAGAACGGCAGCTAAACGGCATTAGTGTGAATGAGCAGAGCGGCTGGCGGGAGTCAGTGTTTGAAAGACTGGAGATGAACGTGCCAGATCTTTAAAGAGAGACGGAGAACAAGAGAGGCTGCTGGATTCTTGTAAAGGAGTCATTTAAAGGGGACGTATTATGCAAAATTCACTTTCTGAACACAGATGCGTGTCCACAGTGTGTAAACATCCACCCAATACTTGTGTATTAATCCCCATCAATCATTATCAAGCTCTCATATTTCCTTCTACTCCTACTTAAAGGGTTAGTTCACCCAAAAATGAAAATTCTGTCATTAATTCCTCACCCTCATGTGGTTGGACACCCGTCAGACCTCCGTTCATCTTCAGACACAAATGAAGATATTTTAGTGTTAAGCTGATGGCTCTGAAAGGCCTCCATTGGCTCAATGCACTTTACACTCTCAAGACCCTTAAAAGACACTAAAGACGTTGTTACAAAGTCCATCTCACTACAGCGGCTCTACAATAACTTTATGAATCGGCGAGAATAGTTTTTGTGCGCAAAAAAACCCCCTAAATAACGACTTATATAGTGATGACGATTTCAAAACACGGTATCATGAAGCTTCGAAGCGTTATGAATCAGCGAGTTGAATCATGATTCGGATCGCGTGTCAAACCGCCAAACTGCTGAAATTTGGCGATTCAAACTGCTGAATCGACTCACTGATTCATAACGCTTCGAAGCTTCATGAGGCTGTGTTTTGAAATCGTCATCTCTATATAAGTCGTTATTTAGGGGTTTTTTTTGCGCACAAAAACTATTCTCGCCGATTCATAAAGTTATTTTAGAACCGCTGTAGTGAGATGGACTTTGTAACGACGTCTTTAGTGTCTTTTAAGGGTCTTGAGAGTGAACCGTGCCATTGTGCCAATGGAGGCTTTTCAGAGTCATCAGATTTACACTAAAATATCTTCATTTCTGTCTGAAGATGAACGGAGGTCTGACGGGTGTCCAACCACATGAGGGTAAGTAATTAATGACAGAATTTTCATTTTTGGGTGAACTAACCCTTTAAGAGTAGGGAAGCTCCGCCCATGCCTGTTGCTGATTGGCCCTTTTAGCATAGACACGCCCCTGAGTGAGAAGCACAGAGACAGGGTGAGCCATTTCTGGCTCATGAGTGAGTCATTGAATCATTCATTCAAGAGATTCGTTCAAGAGACGCATTTCTGTTTACTCGCTGTATCAGCGCTCGAGTATTACAATGTGTGTGTCACAAACATCACTAACATGACTAATGTTCATACCAGCGGCCATTTCACCCTGTAGCCCAAGACTGGTTCCCCACTGAAGCGGAGCAGGGCTGAGGCTGGTCAGTACCTGGATGGGAGACCAACTGGGAAAACTAGGCTTCTGCTGGAGGTGTTAGTGGGGGCGCTCACCCTGGGGTCTGTGTGGGTCCTAACACCCCAGTATAGAGATGGGGACACTATACTGTGACAAGCACCGTCCTTCAGATGAGCCGTTAAACCGAGGTCCTGACTCTCTGTGGTCATTCAAAATCCCAGGATGTCCTTCGATAAAGAGTAGGGGTGTAACCCCGGCATCATGGCCACATTTGCCCATTGGCCCCTGTCCATAATGGCCTCCTAATCATCTCCATATACAGATTGGCTTCATCACTCAGTCTCCACCAATCAGCTGGTGTGTGTGTGGTGGGCGTTCTGGCACAAAATGGCTGCCGTCGCATCATCCAGGTGGTGCTGCACATTGGTGGTGGTTGAGGAGATCCCCCCCTTCTATGAAACGCACTTTGAGCATAGATATACATAATCAAGGCTAGATTTCTTACGGCGGAGTCACCGGCGGCCATCTTGTCACAGGCCAGCTTTCTGGCGGGCTCCTGATGTAAGGCGAGTGATCTGAACACAAATACTCTTATCTTGCTGAAATCTCGACGGATTTACAAATGGTTTGGTTTCTTACAAACATTATTAACGTGGCTATAATTCTGGATGCTCGAACAAATTATGAATAATTTTTCATAACTACGCAGTGTCATAACTATATCTCTGATGTTTATAACAAACCAAACAGTTTGAAAATCGGTAGAAAATTGAGCAAGTTATGTTTTTTTAAAAGTACACGCACCATTAAAACACAATGTTACGAGTGAGCGAGCTGACTGTGACAAGATGGCCGCCAGGTGTGGACTCGACCTCCATTGGCCAGCAGCCCGGACGAGACATCTAGCCTTTATTATGTATATCTATGGCTTTGAGTGCCTAGAAAAGCGCTATATAGATGTAACAAATTAATGTTCTGTTGATGAACCACAAGTCTCATAGACTCCAGCATCAAAGCCAATGAGTGTGTGTGTCAGCAGTGAACACACGAGTCTCAGACTCCGGTAAGAGCCACTGAGGACGAGGGTCAGTACAACGCAAACGTTTCTGAAGGACGGGTCGATACCATAGACTGTAAAAAAATATGGCCGTAGTGTTCGTGACGTCACCCATAGGATTCTGAAGAGCAGTTTTGAAGCGCAAAGTCGGGTCGAGCTGGCCGTCGCCATCTTGTCAGCGCATCACTCCCGGATAACAGAAAATTGGTAAGGAGGTGGGACGTGGGCGGAGCTGAATTATTTTAATTATTTTATTATTTTGAATCTGGGTTATTTTGGCTGAAACTTTACACACACTCTGGGGACACCAGAGATTTATCTTACATCTTGTGAAAAGGGGCATAATATGTGCCCTTTAAAGGAGTAATTTGTCAACTATGATGACTTCTGCTTGGAAGAACCCTGGAAATGTAAAAAGGGTCCGATGTAAAGTTGATTTTCCTGCATTTAGAACAAGATCAACCAATCAGGTTAGTTTGGGGGCGGGACTACCTGGATGGCCGACCAATGAGGCTTTGAAACTACAAACATCACATTTCGAAAATGATTATCAGTTTGAATCAACACATTCTGCACTTTTGCATTTTTTTTATCAACTTTTTTTTGTTAATTACAGTAGTGGTCAAAAGTGATATGTATATGCATGTTTTTAATTACCCTACAAATTCAATTAAACCACCAATATATGAGGAAAATATTTGTTTTAATATTTTAAATATGTGAGATGAACAAAGGTATTTATCTGACAAAATTATTTGGCAAAAAGGGTAAACTACAGCTGCAGGATGTATGTTACTATGCAAAGAAATGCATTGAAAAACAAAAAGTTGACAGGAAAAAGCAAACATCGACTACAACTCAATCAGTTATTAATATTTCGCTGGTTTACTTGTTGTTGCACAAGTTCAGAATTTCTTATGCCTGGTCAAAAATTATGTCGCACAAATTTCATTGCGTTATCAGCACAATTACACAATATGCTTACAAAATCTATTAATAATATTTGAATAAAGGGTGAAGATGTCAATTTCCCCAGGCCGGACATCACTGTAAATAATAAAATGTATCAAATAAAAATAATAGGTATTTCAAGAACTTCTTTAGATACTTCTGGTGGTTCTTACAGTGCAAAGCGAATCACATACCAAACACTTGACACTTCAGTACCTGCAGGAGCAGAAGCCAAGCACATGTGGCCACATGAATATGCAAGAAAGGATAAAAGACACACATGTTCCTGAGCAGACCTTTGCTCTGGCTGTTCGGTGTTGGCACTGCATCATGAGAAGGATGAATGCCGCCTTTCAAGCCAGGACATGTCTGGCAAATCCCCCAGGTTTCTAGAAACACAGGTGGTGTGTTTGCAGGAAGCCGTGAGGACGGCATCTCTACAGCATCTGCGATCGGCGGACAAACAGGGTCAAGACGCAGGGCTCAATCAGGACGGCTTCAGGCCACTGAAACTCTTACATTAATCTTCTATGTACGGCGGTACATTACAGTTGGTTAAGTGTTCCAACAATTCTCACTATTAACTAGGGCTGGGTATTGACACAAATTTCACAATTTGATTCGATTTCGATTCACAAGCTTTCGATTCGATTCAATTTCAAAATCGATTATTTTGGATATGTATCAGGTATAAGACATGGAAAATTTTCTTAAGGAAAACTAATTTCTGAACTAATGTTATAAACTATGGGAGTCAGTTGATACTACATTAGTCTCCTAATATTGAAGGTAAAAACATACAAACACTTAAATGACACTAAATTATGTTTTTTTTAATATAATAATAAAGTTATAATATTATCTTTACAATTACATAATCATAATACTACTCCAATTAGTTTTTTTTATTTATATATAAACATTTAAAGGGTGGCTGTCATAAAAACTTAGATTTATTAAATATTGAAGAACATTGACAATGAATATCCTATGTTATGTGGTGCATATAATTAGCAAAATGCTCCTCTCTAGAGTTCATTTTTCTAGCGGACTAACGAGTTTACGGACACTGGATATGTTTTTTTCTGAGGTAACTGTGACGTTACGTGACATTGTTTACTTGTAAGCCGTTTTACTTACATCTTTCTGCGGTTGAAACACTGATTGAGCTATTCTATGTGACATGATACGGATTTCGGTAAGTTGTCCTGTATCTTTTAACACACTTTCAGAAGCTCATTTGTGTTTATTTTGCGCTGTTACTGGTATTAAGTATTAAGGCGGAAGAGAAGATCCGTTCATGTTTCTCTTGAGCTGAGCATGTTTCTCTCACGCCACAGCGCCAACAACGGTATTTACGTTTTTGAATTTCGTTAAAAAAAATAGACAAATCGATTCTTGGGATTTAAGAATCGATATTGTTTTGTAAAAGTCAGAATCGATTAAAATCGAGAAATCAATATTTTTTACCCAGCCCTACTATTAAAGCTACACTATGTAAGTTTTCCGTCCACTAGAGGTCGCCTGTTCAAAACAAAGGCGTAGTTTGATGACACCACGTTTGAGCGCAGAATCTCGGGACATGTGGTCTTCACCTCACAGCCGGTGGAAAACAGTCAGGATAGGACTCGGGCAGAAATCACGTTCATGGATGTGATTATTAACGTTACTGTAGTGAAGCAGAGCAGGAGCGAGTGTTGTGGAGCTGAGCAAGGCCGCAGGAGCGATTGAAGAGCGGGACTGTTATTATGGCATCGTCGCCGGCGGGACTTTTATTATGACACGGTTGCCGGCGCCACTTCCTCTTTTGCAATCATGAGTATGAGGTAACGCAACTCTGTTTATCGTATTAGATATATCTGAGTGTGTTGAGAAGGAAGTTATGACGTTCTCTCGGCGGCTGCTATGACACTTGTTCACTCTGCAGTGAGAGTAAAGTGTTTCACTGAATAAAACCGCAAACTGAGGGTGACGCAGATATGACGCAATCGACAGGCGACTCCCTCACACGCATAGCTCACACGTCCCGGTTCCTCGCTTAAAATAGCAATTTCTCACGATTTACAAATAGTTGGAAACATTTGGGATATTCTAAGTACTCAACTGAACAAAATATATAACACTGGCCTAGAGGTTTCTAGATATTTTACTGCAAAAATCCTACATGGTTCACCTTTAACTATAGCCCTATTTTGATGGGATTAGTTTAAGGTGGGGTAAAGTAATTTTACCTCAGGACGTCTGTATTGTTAATGGCCAATTCGCACGGGATAAGACATCTCAGTAAAACTAGCAGAAGTGGGAGCGGTAACTCGCTTTACGCACCACAGTAACCTCCTTGTCGTATGAGTTGCTTCCTATTATCACGTGAGCAAACACGCCAACAAGAAAAACGCGAAACTGGAGCAGGGAGGAAACGCTGTGTTTAATCTCGGAATATTAAAAAACTCTTAAATAACATTTTTATATTATATGAATATTAAAAAATATTCTAATGTAAGTGTTGTGCCTCTAATAAGTGCTTTCAATCTTTTTTTTTGTTTAAATGGTATGCGGAAAATCCTGGAGGTTTGCCACAGAGTTGTCCCACCACCTACAACTCAACCGAGTGCTGTTTCAAGCAGCTCCATGCTTGCAAAACGCGCCAAAAACTACTTTTAAACGATGGAATTTTACCGTACATTTTTACAGCGGGTCTATTCGAACGGGATTAGTATTACCCGAGGTCATTTTTCCGGACGGGACTAAAATCACAGAGAACCTCTGGTAATATTTACTTTACCCCCACCTCCCCATGTTAAACTAAACCCGTCCGAATAGGGCTATAGACATTTGCCTCAATAAACTTCTTAATAATTGTTAAGTTTTGGTATTGGGCAGGATTATGGATGTCGAATATGGTCATGTAGAATAAGGCATCAATATGCGCTTTATATGCAATAATAAACAGACAAAATCCTAGTGATATGCATGCTAATAAGCAACAGTTCATAGTGAGAATTGGACCATAAACTAAAGCATTAATCACTTTAGTGTCGGGTCCAATCTCTACCCCAAAATAGATCAAAGTTTGACGTTATTAAAATCTTTTAATGTTTCTGAAAGTTTCTGCTCACCAAGGGTGTATTTAATTGATAAAAATACTGTAAAAATTGTGATATATTATTGTAATGTAGATCAGCTGTTCTCTATGTGAATATATAGTAAAGTGTGATTTATTCCTGTGCTCAAAGCTGAATTTTTCATCATTACTCCAGTCTTCAGTGTCACATGACATTTAGTATTTTTGTGGAAACTGATTCTTTGATGAATAGGAAGTTGAATGGCATTTGAAATGTCTTTCCTGTTCATTTTAAATAATTTAATGCATCCTTTGCTCTGTGCACAAGAGGCATGATAAACAAGCTTAATTCAAATGACTCAATCACAATTGGATAGTCCTTCAACCAATCAGACCACTAGAGGCGTGATCAACGAGCACGGATCCATCTCTTCTCTATCCGCCATTGGTTAAACCCGCCAATAGTAAATCAACAACAGCAGATTTACACAATAATACTAACTGTGTTGAGCTGGAGAACAATGATGAGTTTCTGTCCATCAATGATCCAAAGAGTGTCTAATAAAACACATCAGATATTAAAGCGGCGCTAGTGTTTCCATGGTAACGCCAGTGTGATGTCACTGATAGGCGACATGGCACACGGTCCGTGTCCTGGTTAAAATTGATGATTTCTCTGGATTTAAATATTCTTGGGAACATTTGGGATAATGCAAGTACATAAGTCAACAAAATATATAACACTGTTCTAGTGGTTTTTGGATATATATTAATCCAAATATCTTACATATTGTGCCTTTAACCCTTAAATGCATAACCTCGGGTCTTTAGCGACCCGAGACACATTCATTTTTTAAAGTTTTAAAGACATCAACCTTCTTAGTATTCCTCAATCAATCCATTTTAAACAACATAATAAAAAAATTATACAATTATAATTGAATGCCTGTTTTTCCACTAGTTTTTTTGTCAAAATTGTATAGGGTCGCTAACGACCCGAGGTGTGTACGATTGTACGTATTTTTGTATTATTAAGAATTAAGTGCAATTCACCTTTATTCCACAAGGTGGCGATGTCTGATACACACTGTTGAAGTGACATTTCACTCATACTTGAAAACGAAACAATAATAATTAAAATCTGCAAAACTTGAAATTTACTGTAGAGCAAGAACTGAATATTACTGTCACTGTCACTGATGATGGATCTGGTGAAGGAAGCTGTCAGCGATCAAAATATTGATTTTCAAGACGTTGAAAATGAGTTTTGAGATTATGCGTGAGATGGCGAATATGATCCAGATGCTGAATGTATGGGAAATGAGCTCTGACGAGGACACTGATGGGATAAAACATCTGCTCAAACTGAACCCTTCCCAGCTCCAAAAGGTAACAAAATATGTTTTATTTCATTCTTCTGTAATTGTTGCTCTAATATCAGCAGTTTTATATATTATCGCGAAAGGTATAGATCCATCCATGTTAGATATAGATCCGGGTCACTAAAGACCCCAATATGTAGGAATGTTTGGCAAAACGGTCATGCATTTAAGGGTTCATTTAAAATAACAGCGGCTGCATACAAAAAAAACCCTTAGTGTTGAGCCCTGCAATGTATTTTACTGCAATCAATTATGTGGAAAGGCCTTGAGAAAAATCAAACTGTCAGTTACATATAATCTAAGATAAAGGCCTATTGTATCCGAATATTAAAGCCACTAACAATCTCACAAACAAAAGGAGGAACAACTAAGATTTGTCATGATCTGTGCACAGCACAAAGCTCCTTCCCATAATGCACCAGGACCGAGGGTCAAAATGTGGCATTGTGAGATTGAAGATAACCCCAGCCTTCACTTCAAACGCTCCATGTTTCCCTGAGTCTGCATTGATAAAGGCTTTTCCCCTCAGCATTAGACCGGGGCTTTGTGCTCAAACTGCCCCACACAAGCCCCTGAAAACTTCAAGCCGCCCGAGGGACAATGATGGATAAATTAGCTGCCAGTTCAAAGTTTAATTTAATCCAGATTCCAGCAGAATGGCTTGGCGAGTCGGTGGGATGCTTTGTCCAGTCTCACGCCCGCCCGGCTCAGACAGGAAGCTCTGCAAGGCTTCTTTAGTTTCAGCTCATTAACCTCTCAGTGGTTGGAGAACCCGAGCATGCGGTCGTCTGAGACGGAGGAGCAACAAAAGCCAGGACACGACAATGCCACAATGTCTTCCTAAGAACATTAAGGACATGAGCATTGCCTGTTTTCTAACACTCTCTGGACTCCCGCGGTCTCCCGAAATGGGAGTTTTTTACTTCATCTCTCTTTGGTGTGTAATGTTGCTGTTCTTCTCTATATCAGCGTCACTGAACATCAATACACTGCATTATATTCATGTCGCGCATGAACTCCAGAAATGCACGTCTCACATTGTAATAAATGCCATTAAAGTGTGTTCCTGTTTTACACAAATAAAGATTTTCCGGAAAATAATGCATCTCTGTGAGTCTATGTAATGCAAGTGGATGTGTGACACTTGAGAAACCACACACACGTGGATGAATCTGTCTTCTGAAGCCAATCGATAGGTGTGTGTTAGAGAAATACGGGAATTATTCAACTCTTTTAGCTATAAATCATCCCTTACTGTTCTAGTTCGGCTTGACTTAAAGGAACACGCCACTATTTGTGAAAATTAGGGGTGTGCATGAATATTCGATTATTCAAATATTCGATTTTTCGAATATTCGATCTGTAATTAATATGTAATTACTAAATTGCTTTGCTAGCCGTAAATGCAGTAAATCCATGATAAATCCCACTTAAACTCGCAGTTGTAACAAAATCCACTGGGTGGCGCTGTGGAGTGTGTTAATAAGTTAAGTGTATTTGATCACAATGTCGTCATCTGCCTCGCGATGTTTGGAATCACTTAGTAGGGATCGACTGATATGGATTTTTTAGTGCCGATACCGATTTTTTTTCATCAGCCTTAGCCGCGGACGATACGGGCTGCCGATTTTCTTGAGCCGATATTTGGAGCCGATTCTGCTTTTGCTCCCTCAATTTACATCATAAAAATGACACAATGATCAGGATGATAATTTAAAATTTACAATTTAAAAAAAGGAACATTTTTTGAACTAAAAAAAACAATATTTAACAAATAGTAAAAACAGGTGAGGTAGAACAAGAAAAAAAAGAGTTCAGTGGTGAAAATAAATTCTGAAAATAAATATTTAAGCATAAATAAAATAATTACACTATTGCACACAGTATCAACAAGCAAGCAGCATAATAAAGTGCACACTGACTGTACTATACTTCATTTAAAACTATTTACAACGTAGTCATTTAATGGTTACACTCTAAAAATGCTGGGTTAAAAATAACCCAAGTTGGGTTGAATATGGACTAATCCAGCAATTGGGTTGTTTTGACCCAGCGGTTGGGTTAAATGTTTGCTTAAAACAACCCAATTGCTGGGTTAGTCCATTTTCAACCCAACTTGGGTTATTTTTAACCCAGCATTGTTTAGAGTGTAGGTGCTCTTCACTTAATCTCTTGTGGAGCAACACCAGCGGTAATTCAGGAAAAAAATCTCCCAATGCTCCACGTGAAACTTCAGTCTTTCCACCTTTTACCATCGTCAATTCTGAATTGATTTTGATTAATATGCGCGAGGGAGAGCGAGAGAGTTTGAAGACGGTGAGAGCTGCCCTGTGGACGCCTGTCTGGAAATAATACAGGGGAAAAAATATCGGCGAACGCAGCAGCTTTATATCGGCCGATACACGTAAAAATCGCAAATATCGGCCCGATATATCGGTCTAACACTATTACTTAGATGAACACTGAAAATGATCTTACAAAATGGAGTTACTTTTGATAAAATGAATTAACGAAATCACATCAAACCCAAACACCAGTGGAATGAGGACAGCTCTCCATCACTGCATTCACGAGAAAGCGAGATAACTTATATGATAGCAAAATGATCTCGAGACAAATGCTTCCTTTAAGTTTTGTCGAGGGTTTAAGAACAGAAAACACAAAGTCCTGTTAGAAACTTCACTTAACACTGTTATTTGTGTCAGCGGGGCTTGTTTTCTCACCCGAGAATATCGTCATCCACACGATATTATTGTTTTTCCCCAACATTATATTGTGAAACAATATAAACACGATACCCATATTCTGACTCGAGTGTATATGTACGTTCTGCACGATAACTGGCGCGCTCTGCTTTATTAGTGAGTTTTTTTCGCTCGTGCTGCTTAAGCTTATAATGCTTTTGTTCTTTACGCTTATATTTTTTGTTTACACATATTGTTCAATGTTTTGAACTGAATGAAAACCCTAAGATATAACTTAAGCTTGTTGTGTATATTACCTAATCATAAGTTTGTTCAAAAAAGGTGACGACAACTTGATGAATAAAAAAAAATATCTCAAATTTTCTCAAAATAATGTCATTTAAATAAACGAATATTCGTTTTATATGAGCCCAAATATTCAAATCCAGTATTTTGGAAAAATTCCCATCCCTAGTGAAAATAGGCTCATTTTCCGTTTGACCGTTTTCGAGTCCATTCAGCCGATCTCTGGGTCTGGCGGTAGCACTTTTAGCATAGCTTAGCATAGATCATTGAATCTGATTAGACTGTTAGCATCTCGCTCAAAAAATGACCAAAGACTTTACATATTTCTCCTATTTAAAACTTGACTCTTCTGTAGTTTCATCGTGTACTAAGACCGACGGAAAATGAAAAGTTTTAAAAAGGAAAAATATGGAAAGTCTTTGATCCTTTTTGAGCGAGATGCTAACGGTCTAATCAGATTCAATGATCTATGCTAAGCGATGCTAAAAGTGATCCGGAGATTGGCTGAATGGACTCGAAAACGGTCAAACTCTAGGGGAGACGGAAAATGAGCCTAAATGTATGAATTAGCCTACTCAAATCCTTCAAGTTCAGAGCAGTTCAAATGTATGAGGACAAAATAAAAGTCACTTAAACTTTAAAAGTCTTAACCTAAAAATATATGTTTTTTTTTGTTTTGACAACTTATTCGTGTTTACAGTGTATATTATAAGTTAGACTAGTTGTATGGTATTCTGCTAAAATAATGTTTTTTTTGCAATTTTTTTTTTTTTACCGAATCAAAATTAAAGAATCGATAAGCAGAATTGGAATCCTTAAATCAAACGATACCCAACCCTAGTTAAAAACTGCCGGTTATGGTAAGAAGCGGGACATTTCCCAAACACCAATCACAACACACCGCTCAGGCCGACCAATCAGAGCACAGTGTGCTTTTCAGAAGGAGGGGCTTCATAGAGACAGAGCGTTACTGACAGACTGGGAAGAGAGGAGCCGCATTATTATTCATTATTCTACCATTCTAGCAAAGCCCACAAAACACAATGAAGACATAACATGGCCTCTTGAAGTGCCGGCTAGTCAGGCTTCACTAACAGCGTAGGAAGCCAAAAGTGGGAGTCTTTCCTGAAAGTTAGTGCTGACGCAAACTGATTCTCGCCCATCCGTTTACATAGGCATCAAAAACGATGACCTGCCAGAGTTGTTCATCACTTGGCTCTGCAAATGGGCCCTTATCTGCAGAGATAAAAGCTGGAGGCGATTTCGACGCTTCAGTGGCTGATCTGCTGCAATCCTCACTCTGGCGCAATTGAATTCTCATCCAACCTTTGCCTTAAGAGGATTTGTCCTCTGAGGAGTCAGGAGGCCATGGCATTTGGGGAGAGGGGGATGGGAAAACAACTTTTCCCCCCTAAAATTGAGAGAGGTGAAACAGAACCAGAGCTTAAAAGTAATGAAATGTGAAAGGGTTTTCTCTTCGTCCTGTTGATGGGAAGCTGAACAGCAGGATATTAGATTGCAGGGTGAAGTGATGTTTCTGCGGCGCAGGCATCCATCTGCTGCGCGCGTGTTGTTTTGTCGGAGAGAAAAGGTGTAGCACATATATTAATAAAGTGAACGAGGGATGAGGAGAAAGCAGCAGGTGGTGATTTCTGATCCCATTATGTGGGGCTAATCCACCAACTAAAGCACAGTCTTGTTACAACCTACAATTTCTGTTCCAGCAACATCTTCACTCCAAGTGTCAGAGAAAACATCTGTCGTTTCACTTCATCCATCAATCACTTCAGATCCTGCTAGCCTATGATCATAAAGTGCTGGTCATTTTTCAGACTGTGCACCGTGTGCTCTTTCACACACATGTAAAGTTGCATTAGGGATTATTAGAGCTTTGGGAAGGCATCAGGGTTATAGTGGCACATGCAGGAGCTTAGCCGGACTGCTGGCTTCACAAACCAGGACACATGCTAAAGGAGCAACAAACAAACATATGTGTGTGTGTTCAGCACTGAAACCAGGAGCAACAAACCAAACATGTGTGTGTGTGTTCAGCACTGAAACCAGGAGAAACAAACCAAACATGTGTGTGTGTGTTCAGCACTGAAACCAGGAGAAACAAACCAAACATGTGTGTGTGTGTTCAGCACTGAAACCAGGAGAAACAAACCAAACACAGCCTTTACAGTCTTTCAATCAACTCTACTGAAATGAAACACATTAAAATGCTACTAAAATGACATTTATTTCAAATAATCACCACGATAAAGACATTTGAGAATTTTAACAAGGCAATAAATCAGGATTTTTATAAACCAACAAATATGCGATAAAATAATTCTGCAGCATTTTGTTTGAATTAATAAATAAAAATACCTAAATTAAAAACTAAAATCTAATTAATTTAGCTATTACAACAATATAATGCATGAAAACCCGATACTTCTTTTGAGATGAATACATTTAACAGTGATATTCAATTATCAGTGTTTTTAAAGATTAAAATTAAGTTAATGGCAAAGGTAATCTAGATATAAAAATAGGGGGAAATGTATATTTGTCCAAAATAATATTTAAAAAAATTAGGGCTGTCAAAAGATTAATCGCGATTAATCGCATCCAAAATAAAAGTTTGTGTTTACATAATATATGTGTGTGTACTCTGTTAATTATTATTTATATATAAATACACACACATTCATGTATATATTTAAGAAATATTTGCATGTATATACATTTATATAATCTATAATATATATAAATATAAATGTTTTATATATAAAAATAATATTTTTTTCTTACATTTATACATGCTTGTGTGTGAATTTATATATAAATAATAATTAACAGAGTACACACACATATATTATGTAAACACAAACTTTTATTTTGGATGCGATTAATCGCGATTAATCTTTTGACAGCCCTAAAAAATACCCATATTAAAAACTAAAATCGAATTAATTTAGCTATTACAACAATATAATGCATGAAAACTCGATACTTCTTTTGAGATGAATACATTTAACAGTGATATTCAATTATTCGTGTTTTTAAAGATTCAAATTAAGTTAATGGCAAAGGTAATCTAGATATAAAAATAGGGGGAAATATATATTTGTCCAAAATAATATTTAAAAGAAAAATCTCTATTAACAGCCAATAACCGATATGTTGTGAATGCATCCTTATTAGAGGTTTCTGACATCTCTTTATTTTCTAATGCACTTTATTTCAGATGCTATTCACATTAAATACGCCTATTCTGTAAATTTAGCAGCATTTATCCATTAGTGCTCATGCGTGAACAGGACAGAGACTGAAACGAAAGAACAGCAGATGTAGAGCTTAAATGATCAAAGAAGAACTGGGATAAAAGTGTATAGTCCGTATGAGTCATTGAATCATTCATTCAAGAGATTCGTTCAAAAACACTGATTCATCCAGTAATGAAACAAGTGAAGTCTTTATGAGTCTTTGAATCATTCACTCAAGAGATTTGTTCAAAAACACGGATTCATCCAGTAATGGAACAAGTGAAGTTTTTGTGAGTCTTTGAATCATTCACTCAAGAGATTTGTTCAAAAACACTGATCCATCCAGTAATGGAACAAGTGAAGTCTTTATGAGTGAGTCATTGAATCATTCACTCAAGAGATTTGTCCAAAAACACTGATTCATCCAGTAATGGAACAAGTGAAGTCTTTATGAGTGAGTCATTGAATCATTCACTCAAGAGATTTGTTCAAAAACACTGATTCATCCAGTAATGAACCAAGTGAAGTCTTTATGAGTGAGTCATTGAATCATTCATTCAAGAGATTTGTCCAAAAACACTGATTCATCCAGTAATGAAACAAGTTTTCATGAGTGAGTCACTGAATCAAACTAAATCTCTTGAAATAGACTGCAGCAATTGAACCTCTAGTAAACTACATGTTATTTTATTTAGTTAGTAAAATTGTGATTCTTAATTCCTCCACAATCATGCATCTCTAATTTTGGCCGTTCTTCATAAAGACATCCATCTAGTCTTCCTGACAACAGAAACGGGAGGTAGTGTTGTCAAAAATATCGATATTTCGATATGTATCGATACTGAAATATCTGACACGATACGATCCTTCTTTTCAACAGTATCGATACTAGCCGTGCAAACTTGTGTAACTCTAATGGATTCATCTGTATTACATTTTTTACAATAAAGATTATCCAATGTTATTTTAAATTTGATTACTTTGTTTTGTTTTTAAATTCAGTTTTTTACCTAAATACTGTTAGACCTACAGTATAATTGATTTGTGCTATTGTTTGTCATTTGTTTATTTGTTCTTATGTTATTACTGTTTACTCGTCTTTTTAAATTCAATTTGAAATCAAGCTTCCTTGTGCTTTATGTAAGCTATTGTAACACAATTAGTAAGCAAATATTTGTGAGATAATTGTAATGGTTATTGATCAACGTTTATATATGAAAAAAAGCTTAAAAGCTTTATCATATAAAGTTATCTCTTCTGAAGAAATGTTTAATTGCCTAGACTTTCAATAGATGGACAAAAAACTAAATTATAATAAAAATATCAATTTGACATAGGGATGAAACGGTATGGAAATTTAACATCACGATTATAGTGACCCAAATTATCACGGTTATCAATATTATCACGGTTTTGTTCAAATGAGATGAAAGTGTTCAAAAAGAACAGATGCACACACTTAAAACATCTCAACAAGTTAACAACAAATAACTAAAGCAGCTCTATGCACTTTTTTAAGATAGATTCTATTCTGTGGGATTTCCTTCCTTATAATGGCCGTCGTCAATAGCAACGCATAACGCATAAATAATAATAATTTGTCGTAAATATAATATCTAATATTATCACTGTAAATATATTCCCATGCAATATTCTCATCAGTGTTCTATCAGACACATTTAAATCAGCATATTTTGTGTAAGAGCCCAAACATTATCTTAGTGAAATATGCATATCCATATTTCCATATGATTTGACAGTTTATTTTATTACATTTCAAAATGTGTGCATCATACCTGACACCTAGATGAACACTTTACAGTCAGTTTTATGACTGTCATTCTCTTCAAATGCTAGTGAAGTTTGAAACGTGTATAACGTTCCCAATGTTGGGTGTAACTTTAGAGACGGTCCCTAAATTCGCCAGCGTTATGCCAGTCATGTCAGATGATCTGTGGCTCTGCTGTGGCTCTGCTGTTTGTTTGAAACCATTTTCGCTGCTGAAATAGAACAGAAACAGTCGACCACTGTATGATGAGTGAATCTCCTGCGTACATCGCATGTTTATCTCTGCTTTGAGAGATTTCAGCGAGTGAGAGCGGCGCGCGCTCTGAACATATATGTTATAACTCCGGCTAATCTGAACGCCTCTGATTATGAGACATTGCATTCATAAACTCAATAGAAACACCTGTAAATGGTTATAATGCGCAACGCGATTATAACAGATGGCTTTTGAGAAGACTATAATAAGTTCAACAGCCAGAGTGGCTAGTGTGCAGCCGAAATAACGTTACACCAGCAAATGGCGGTTGTTAATGTCAAGATTATTGATTATTATCCCTTAAATGTCACCCTAGTCTTGACTGAATTTGTTCGTTCGCTTCGCGTTATTATTTCCCAGACGTAGTTTTGGTATTGAGGTCAAAGTCCACTTGCCTTGCGTTCGTAGTTTTGAAGTGTTTCCCCATTACAGAGACTTTCTTCTGGCATGTTCTGCAGACAGGGTGACCATCTGCGATTAAGTTTCCCTCAGGACTTTTGTAAAAGCCAAAATATGACACACCTCAGATTTGGTTCTTTTAGAGGCTGAAAAATCTCCCGGCGTTGTCACTGCCATTTCTTCTCATTCAAAAAAAAGCGGTGCTGCAGCCAGACTGACGCTGACTGGACAAGATTTACCGCGAGTTTTCACAATCGTGATAATCACACGCGGTTTTAATGATAATTAAATTTTATACGATATTGCTAACCGTCACTAAATTTTATCGTGGTTTATCGTGAAACCGGTAATCGTTTCATCCCTGCGTTTTTTTTTCCTGTGGTATCGAAAACGGTATTGAATATCGATACTTTTTTAGGTTTCGTATCGAAGTTAGAAATTCCAGT
>JARQWZ010003709.1:50000-67500 GCA_033150135.1 Gobio occitaniae
CATAACAACCCCTGTCATATTGCGCATGTGGAAATGAAGGAAACGCTTGAATACACGCTGGGAAAATATCCACCTCACCTGTGCTTAATTACTGAAGATGCACTGAGACTCAGTCATGTGTGAATCTGATGAGAAGAAATCTGCACATCTTCAGCTCACTGTACACACAGAGCTGGGGAAATCACTGTATATATTTATTCATTTTTTATTATTATTCTACAGCAAAAGGCATGAATGAACAACAGATACTTGCGGCATCTTATAAAAAAAAACTTTACATTTAATTGATTCAATAATTATAAAAAATCTGGCCTTTGAGGCTAAAAGGATCCGGCTTATTTTAAAAGACAAGTTTAATGCTTATTATAAAAACAATATATGCATACAAATAAACAAATGCATTAAAAAAAGGAGTATGCAAATATCTAACGACTTATGCAACAAGTCTGTGGGATATATATTTCAGGAAAATTCATTCACATAAAAACTTAATTATTATAAAATAAACATGTGGTTTTTAAGGGTTAAAAGCATCCTGCATGTTCATTAAAATAATCAAAAAATTAGTTAATATTAATGACAATTAATGCTTTTAAATGAAGAATGTTAATATAAAAGAAGATATAATAAAATGACTTTATAGAGGAAAATAAACTGCAAATGCATAAAAAAATTAATTAATTAAAAATGCAAATATATAAAAACGTATGTCAAGTCTGTGGCATATATATTACCAAAAAATGCATTAATTAAAAATGCATAATTATTATAAAAATGTAATTATTTTTGAGGTTAGAAGCATCCTGCATGTTAATAATTAAAGTAAGCAAAAATGAATTCATTTTACATAAAAGAAAATATAAAAAAATGACTGTAGAGAGGAAAATAAACTGCAAATGCATAAAAAACGAATAAATTACAAATGCAAATATATACACATTTATGTAACAAGTGTGTGGCGTATATATTTATGGAAAATTAATTCATTAGAAATGCATAATTATTATAAAATTTTAAGTGTGCTTGAGGTTAAAAGCATCCTGCATGTTAATAATTAAAATAAGCAAAAATAAGTGAATGTTAATGACAATTAATGCTTTTAAATGAATAATTTTTATATGAAAGAAAATATAATAAAATGACTGTATAGGGGAAAATAAACTGCAAATGCATAACAAAAATAAATGAATTAAAAATGCACATATATAAATAAAATTGTATCAAGTCTGTGGCATAAATATTACCAGAAAATGCATTAATTAAAAATGCATAATTATTATAAAAAATTTAATTATTTTTGAGGTTAGAAGCATCCTGCATGTTAATAATTAAAGTAAGCAAAAATGAATTAATTTTACATAAAAGAAAATATTTTAAAAAAATGAATACCAAAAATGAATGCAACTTATGTAAGAAGTCTGTGGCATATATACAGTATTTCTGAAATATGTACTCATTAACATAAAATAATTAGTATAAAAATTAAAAGTGTGTTTTTAGAGGTTAAAAACATCCTGCGTGTTAATTAAAATAAGCAAAATTAAGTTAATATTAAATGACAAATAATACTTATTTTATATATAAAAGAAAATATAATAAAATGACTGTAGAGAGGAAAATAAACTGTAAATGCATAAAAAAAGGAATTAAAAATGCAAATATTTAAAAACGTATGTAACAAGTCTGTGGCGTATATATTTCCAGAAAATGCATTAATTAAAAATGCATAATTGTTATAAAAATGTCCTTATTATAACAATTAAACGTGTGGTTTTTGAGGTTAGAAGCATCCTGCATGTAAATAATAAAAAAAATAAGCAAAAATTATTTAATTTTAGATAAAAGAAAATATAATAAAATGACTGTATAAAGGAAAATAATTTGCAAATACGTAAAAAAAAAATCTTTGGCATATATACAGTATTTCTGAAATATGTACTCATGAACATAAAATAATTACTATAAAGATTAAAAGTGTGTTGTTAGGCTTAAAGGATCTGAGCTTTCTAAAGGTGAATATTCCTGCTTTTCCCCCAAGCAAACAAACAGAAAGCCCCGAATTCAGTCCCAAACACTGACTGAGGTGAACAGCAGGTTCATCTCCTGCAGAATCCGGTCGAGAACAGACAAACACAGCATCAGTCTGAGAGAAACACACACACTTTACACTGCAGACACAGCCTCTCACTGCCTGTGTTTGGGTCTTCACTATGCTAAAAACCAGCACTGTGAACACTAGCGGATGTCCTGAAAACTTCTTGCACAAAATGAATTCAAGCACTTTCAAGGACCTGCGTCTATGCGTTTATTTTCAAAAACTTTCCAGGGCCTTGACTTCTCTTTTTCAGATTCACAAACGTTCAAGGATTTCAAGGAGCCGTGGGAACCCTGAGGAAAAACAGCCTTCATTCGATATAGAAGCATTTCGTTCGTCAACTCGCATGTTGTGGCATTGTAAATGACATTAAACTGACTTGAATGAGTTTAACAAAAGCTTAACTTATTTTGATGAGTTAAAGCAATGCAAAAACTATTTTATAAACTTTATTTTTTACAGTGTACAGGGTTCCCACTCTTTCATGAACACCAGATTCAAGGACTTTTTAAAACACCTTTTATTTGACATCAAGCACAATAAATACGATAAAGGTGGATGTGTTACTGCCAATATATCAAACACCTACTGAACCTGAGTCGATCATTAATGCTGTTATGCTAAGGCATATACTGACAACTAAAATACCATTTCCAATGAGGACAAATTTCCAATTTTACAAAATCCAATGAGGAAAGAGGCTGGTGTACAAGATGCTGTTTGCAGCTCTTATTCCTGCTTTCAACATTTATTTCACAGTAGTTTTAGTTTTCTTTTTTATAAATCATTACTTCATTAAAACATCAAAATAGAGAGATAATATTGTATACTTGAATTTTCCAATTAAATGAAAAGATATGGAAAAGTTAATTGTTAGGCATTACAAATATGCAAAATTATTTATTTAGAGGGGAACGCGGATATGATGTCATCGACAGGCCACGCCCTCACACGTCCCGGTTCCTCGGGTTTACATTTTTACTTTTCTATGGTACACTACTGAAGGCCAACGTTGCAAGTTAAATTAAAAGTTTTTAAGTAAAATTGGTGAAAATTATTGCGATAAATTAGTTGATAGATTAATCGATTAACCGATAAATTAGTCGATAGATTAATCGACCGTTAGATAATTTGGGCGGCAGATGAATAGATTAATCGATACATCAATTGATAGATGAATCGATCAAACAATAAATCAGTCAATAAATTAATAAATAAATAAGTCGATAGGTTAATCGATCAATTAGCCAATAGATTAATCGTTCAAACAATAAAGCAGTCGATAAATTAATCGATAAATTAGTTGATAGGTTGATCGATCAATTAGCCGATAGATTAATCATTTATTTACATTTATGCATTTGGCAGACGCTTTTATCCAAAGCAACTTACAGTGCATTCAAGGTACACATTTTACACTTTGTCACTTCTTGCTTTCCCTGGGAATCGAACCCATGACCTTGGCATTGCTAGTGCCATGCTCTACTGCTTGAGCTACAGGAAAGCTTAATCCATCGGTCATCGGCTTAATCCAATCGATCAATTAGCCGACAGATTAACCGATCAATCGATAAATTGGTCGATAGATTAATTGACCAAGCAATAAATCAGCCGATAGATTAATCGATACATTTATAATATTGGTATTGATAATATTAATCAATTAACAGATAAATTAGTCGGTAGACTAATCGGTTAACAAGTAAATTAACCGATAGATTAATCGATAAACCAGTCGATAGATGTATCGATTAATCGATAAACCAGTTGATAGATTAATCGACTAGTGAGGCGATATACTAGTCGATTAATCTGTTAATTAGTCGGTAGATTAATCGATTAACTGTTAAATTAGTCGATAGATTAACCGATAAACTAACCGGTAGATTAATCGAATAATTTGCCGATGGATTAACCGATTAATCGTTAAACTAGGCAATAGATAAACCAATGAATTAGCCGATAGATTAACTGATAAACTAACCGGTAGATCAATCGATAAATTAGTCGATAGATTAATCGATTAACTGTTAAATTAGTCGATAGATTAACCGATAAACTAACCGGTAGATCAATCGATAAATTAGTCGATAGATTAATCGATTAACTGTTAAATTAGTCGATAGATTAACTGATAAACTAACCGGTAGATTCATCGAATAATTAGCCAATGGATTAACCGATTAAGCATTAAACTAGCCGATAGATTACTCGATAAATTTGCTGATAGATTAATTGATATAAAATAGTCGTTAGTGTCAGCCCTAATGTGAACACACGCACTTCAGTGATTTAGATGGGATTGTGTTATAGTCCACATTAACTAGTTTCCAAGCGTGTGCAGAAAAACACTTTCACACCAAACAAACTCTGACGTCAAACAGATTCGGGACTGTCCCAAAAGCTGCAGTGTGAAAGCAGTTAAAACAAACCCCCGTCCACGTCAACCGCTGATCTTAAACCACAATCCTCCACAGGAACTTTCCATTTGCTAAGCTAATAAAGAGCAAGAACAGAGCGGGAGCAAAAGGAGCGTGCTGAGGGTGTTTTCCCCCATAAGCCCGTGTGTTCGCAATCGAGGGGGGGGGGGTCATTCTTTCATTTGTTTGTTCATTCTTTCATTTGTTGTTTGTTTGTTCATTCTTTTATTCTCATTCGTTTGTTTCATCTTTTGTTCATTTTTTATTTGTTTTGTTTGTTCATTCTTTTATTCTTTTATTTATTTGTTTCATCTTTTTTTCATTCTTTCATTTGTTGTTTTGTTTGTTCATTCTTTTATTTATTTGTTTCATCTGTTCATTCTTTCATTTGTTGTTTTGTTTGTTCATTATTTTATTCTCATTCATTCGTTTGTTTTATCTTTTGCTAATTTTTCATTGTATTGATTCTTTCGCTCACTTTCTTGCTTTAATTCTTTAATTAAATTAAATGTGTTACTCTTTTGTTACTTCAGACCCTTTCTCCTTTTTATTCATTCTTTCATGTTTATTTGCTCATTTGATCTTTAGTTCTTTAATAATTTTATTTATGCTTTCATCTCTTTTTGTTGAATCTTGAATCGCTCTTCATAATGCTTCGAAGCTTCATGATGCCGTGTTTTGAAATCGTCATCACTATATAAGTCGTTATTTAGGGTTTTTTTTGCGCACAAAAACTATTCTCATCGCTTCATAAAGTTATTGTAGAGCCACTGTAGTGATATGGACTTTGTAACGACGTCTTTAGTGTCTTTTAAGGGTCTTGAGAGTGTAAAGTTGAGCCAATGGAGGCCTTTCAGAGCATCAGATTTACACTAAAATATCTTCATTTGTGTCTGAAGATGAACGGAGGTCTGACGGGTGTCCAACCACATGAGGGTCAGTAATTAATGACAGAATTTTCATTTTTGGGTGAACTAACCCTTTATATTAAATGTGTTAACTCTTTTGTTACTTTCATGTTTATTTGCTCATTTGATCTTTTGTTCTTTCATTATTTTATTCATGCTTTCATCTCTTTTTGTTGAATCTTTAGTGCTTTGGGTCACGGCTTTGCACCCTTGCGGCTCCTTCCAGTCTACAGTAACCGGGCCAAAGCCTCAGCGCCCGCTCGGCGTGTGTTGTTTGTGGATTCCCGCAGGCATGCATGACTCTATCCTCCGGCTCTCCGAGGAAAAGCTGCCGAACAGAGCGGCTTTGAAGCGAGCGCACAGACCTGATGCAGATGTTTGCGGTGCGACGTAAACAAGGCACAGCGAGGCATATCTGCTTTTCCCCTCCCCTACTCTGCCTCTTCATTCTTTCCATCTGCTAGGAAAGAAGATAGAGAATAATGCCACTGTTCTTTGGAGTAACCGAAGACAGGCTGATAATAATGACGAGCTTAGCTGCAGGGAGAGAAGTCGGCTGGGCTGATGACAAAACAAGAGCACTCTGGGATTCCTTCACAGGCCCGGCGGCCCGACGCCTGCGGAGACCATTAGGGATTATGCAATGTGGAACGGTTAAAAGAAGAGCCCCTGCAGGGAAGAGAGTTGGGATGCGGGATTTGCTCCCACGTGTCCACTTTAAATGCACGCTGGAGAAAAGAGCCTCATTCACACTGACGTTTCTTCACGTTTATCAGTGAACACGCCTGTCAACAGAACTCATTTAGCTGGACGAGAAATTGGCCGAGAAATTATTGCAATAAACGATAATATTGTCGTTCTGAGAACATTTTCATCTAAAATAATGATAATGGTGTAATAATGCAGGTACAGCTTTTCAAAGATTAATAAACTTTTATTTCTAAAGACTATTTAACACTGAAAACGGAAAACATTTGAAATATCCATGAACAAAACAACCAAAAACAATAAAAGCAATGGACTCTCAGTCTGTTAACAAAAAATGCACTTGAATAAATACCAAAAACAATAAAGAAAATGGATGAAAACTGCAACGGATGATTGTGTTTTAGGTTTTAGGTTTTTTAGGTTCACGGTTTTCGGTTCTTGTTGTTGTTTTTTAATCGTTAACACTCCAGAAATTTACTTCAGCATTTGATATTTAGCTTAATTATCCACAATTTAGGATACAGTATTAAAAAAATTGTTATATCATGCAATCATGCACAAACTGAATTTGACTTTAAGCGCATTATTGGCCCTCTCTGAGGAAAGCTAGGGGAGATTTTGATACAGCGAGAGAGAAGACATTGATTACATGCTTTTCATTTATTTGGCAAAAAAAGGAGAATATGTAATGCCATCTCTACAGGAACTTATGTGCCTTTTTAGCACACAAAGATTAAGCTGAAGTGTAGCTTTAAGCCTTGTTTAAACTCGGCGTGTCCACACGAGCGCGAGGGTGCGCGCGGCAAAAATGTAATTAATTAGTACATGTTTTTAATTGATTCCCAGCACTACCTAAAACACAATCATCCTTTGCAGTTTCCAGCTGTTTATTCAAGTGCATAAGAGAGTCCATTCATTCTAAAAAAAAAGTCTCGTAATCATAAGGGAACCTTTTTTAGTGCTATATAGCACCAATTTTGGTGCTTCAGTGGTTCTTCAGAGGTGCTATATAGCACCTAAATCAAAGAACCGGAGAAGAACCTCTGAAGAACCACTGAAGCACCAAAATTGGTGCTATATAGCACTAAAAAAGGTTCCCCTATGATTACGAGCCAAGAACTATTTTTGGTGCCATATAGAACCTTTTTTTTTTTTAGAGTGTTGCTTTTATTGTTTTTGGTTGTTTTGTTCATGGATATTTAGATGAAAACGGTCTCAGAACGACAATATTATCGTTTATTGCAATAGTTTCTCGGCCAATTTATCGTCCAGCAAAATTTGTTAGCGGGACAGGCCTAACGCTTCCTGTATATGATGACTCTTCAGAAAGCCTGTGATTGAAGGAGAGAGACCTGGGAGGGTTTATATTACGCAGAAGAGACTAACCTTGCAGTGGAGATCGCATACTGATTAAAAATCCATATATCATTGAAAATGAATTGATTACTCGAACTCAAAGCGCTCATGTAAACAAAGGAGGACTCTTACACGGACATGTATGCGAGTGTTTCTTGGTTTCGTCTGATCTGATCTGAAGACAGGAAATGAAAGATGAGTACTGCGTTTATTATGCTAATGTTTACATGGCCGGTCCTTTAGCATTTCATTTAACCCTTTCCTCTCTGGTACATTTATCGCAAAAACAAGAACATGACTCTTGAGGGTTTTAGCTTTCAAATGATGCATAGTTTGTGATGGTTGATTGAATATTTTGCATTAAACAAAAGTAGATAAAAATGCAGACTTCCGTCAACCCCCCCGCAGGTTAAGAAGTTAAACAACTCAATTTAGTTTTTGTTATTAATGCTTATTGCATGTAAAACAACAACGCCAAGCGGATTTGAAAAGAAGTCTCTTCTGCTCACCACAGAGTTCATTATTATTACAATTCAGATTTCTAACATACAGCCACTGTGAAGACTCATTTCCTCACGGTTTAAAGGTGTCGACCTCCTCGCTGATCCGTGGATGTGTTGTCATAAACACACTCATCTGCCAAATGCCACTGCATGTTACACTATTATTACTGCATAAGCCGATACTCCACCCTAAAGCATTAATATGTACATCCGCTCAGCTGATCAGGAGGAGAAAAGCGTCTCCTTCTCAATACAACTCCATACAATCAGCTGCAAACTTTTAATATCAATACTTTCCACACAATACAAAGAATAAATATATTCTCCATTTGTGCTATGGTGCCAAACTATAACAGACGCTGTGCTTGACTGACAGATAACAGGTTAAACTTCTGTTTTCACAAACGTTGTTGAGCTCAAGACATGTTTTGTGTCTGTACAGTTGCTTTTGAACAGATGCCTATGAGGGTCAAGCTGACCCACCAGCATCAAAATTATATGAAATTATGTAAAAATGTATGTATGCACATTTCTCTACACATCGGTGGGTTAAAACTTCACATGCATACTCATGACCCTAAATAGGAAAAAGTCACAACGTTTCAAGAAAAACAACAGTTTCAATAGTATTGTTGAGCCTTTTGGGTAGTTTTTGTGTTACTCCGATCCTGGGTCAGACGTAACAACCCAGTGTTTGAGTAGTTTTGTGTTACTCCGATCCTGGGTCAGGCGTAACAACCCAGTGTTTGAGTAGTTTTTGTGTTACTCCGATCCTGGGTCAGGCGGAACAACCCAGTGTTTGAGTAGTTTTTGTGTTACTCAGATCCTGGGTCAGGCGTAACAACCCAGTGTTTGAGTAGTTTTTGTGTTACTCAGATCCTGGGTCAGACGTAACAACCCAGTGTTTGGGTAGTTTTTGTGTTACTCCGATCCTGGGTCAGGCGTAACAACCCAGTGTTTGGGTAGTTTTTGTGTTACTCCGATCCTGGGTCAGACGTAACAACCCAGTGTTTGGGTAGTTTTTGTGTTACACAGATCCTGGGTCAGGCGTAACAACCCAGTGTTTGGGTAGTTTTTGTGTTACACAGATCCTGGTCAGACGTAACAACCCAGTGTTTGGGTAGTTTTTGTGTTACACAGATCCTGGTCAGACGTAACAACCCAGTGTTTGGGTAGTTTTTGTGTTACTCCGATCCTGGGTCAGGCGTAACAACCCAGTGTTTGGGTAGTTTTTGTGTTACACAGATCCTGGGTCAGACGTAACAACCCAGTGTTTGGGTAGTTTTTGTGTTACACAGATCCTGGGTCAGGCGTAACAATCCAGTGTTTGGGTAGTTTTTGTGTTACTCAGATCCTGGGTCAGACGTAACAACCCAGTGTTTGGGTAGTTTTTGTGTTACTCCGATCCTGGGTCAGACGTAACAACCCAGTGTTTGAGTAGTTTTTGTGTTACTCAGATCCTGGGTCAGACGTAACAACCCAGTGTTTGAGTAGTTTTTGTGTTACTCCGATCCTGGGTCAGACGTAACAACCCAGTGTTTGAGTAGTTTTTGTGTTACTCCGATCCTGGGTCAGGCGTAACAACCCAGTGTTTGGGTAGTTTTTGTGTTACTCCGATCCTGGGTCAGACGTAACAACCCAGTGTTTGGGTAGTTTTTGTGTTACTCCGATCCTGGGTCAGACGTAACAACCCAGTGTTTGAGTAGTTTTTGTGTTACTCCGATCCTGGGTCAGGCGTAACAACCCAGTGTTTGGGTAGTTTTTGTGTTACTCCGATCCTGGGTCAGACGTAACAACCCAGTGTTTGGGTAGTTTTTGTGTTACTCCGATCCTGGGTCAGGCGGAACAACCCACTGTTTGGGTAGTTTTTGTGTTACACAGATCCTGGGTCAGGCGTAACAACCCAGTGTTTGGGTAGTTTTTGTGTTACACAGATCCTGGTCAGACGTAACAACCCAGTGTTTGGGTAGTTTTTGTGTTACACAGATCCTGGTCAGACGTAACAACCCAGTGTTTGGGTAGTTTTTGTGTTACTCCGATCCTGGGTCAGGCGTAACAACCCAGTGTTTGGGTAGTTTTTGTGTTACACAGATCCTGGGTCAGACGTAACAACCCAGTGTTTGAGTAGTTTTTGTGTTACTCCGATCCTGGGTCAGGCGTAACAACCCAGTGTTTGGGTAGTTTTTGTGTTACTCCGATCCTGGGTCAGACGTAACAACCCAGTGTTTGAGTAGTTTTTGTGTTACTCCGATCCTGGGTCAGGCGTAACAACCCAGTGTTTGGGTAGTTTTTGTGTTACTCCGATCCTGGGTCAGACGTAACAACCCAGTGTTTGGGTAGTTTTTGTGTTACTCCGATCCTGGGTCAGGCGTAACAACCCAGTGTTTGGGTAGTTTTTGTGTTACACAGATCCTGGGTCAGGCGTAACAACCCAGTGTTTGGGTAGTTTTTGTGTTACACAGATCCTAGTCAGACGTAACAACCCAGTGTTTGGGTAGTTTTTGTGTTACACAGATCCTGGTCAGACGTAACAACCCAGTGTTTGGGTAGTTTTTGTGTTACTCCGATCCTGGGTCAGGCGTAACAACCCAGTGTTTGGGTAGTTTTTGTGTTACACAGATCCTGGGTCAGACGTAACAACCCAGTGTTTGGGTAGTTTTTGTGTTACACAGATCCTGGGTCAGGCGTAACAACCCAGTGTTTGGGTAGTTTTTGTGTTACACAGATCCTGGGTCAGGCGTAACAACCCAGTGTTTGAGTAGTTTTTGTGTTACACAGATCCTGGGTCAGACGTAACAACCCAGTGTTTGGGTAGTTTTTGTGTTACTCCGATCCTGGGTCAGGCGTAACAACCCAGTGTTTGGGTAGTTTTTGTGTTACACAGATCCTGGGTCAGGCGTAACAACCCAGTGTTTGAGTAGTTTTGTGTTACACAGATCCTGGGTCAGACGTAACAACCCAGTGTTTGAGTAGTTTTGTGTTACATAGATCCTGGGTCAGACGTAACAACCCAGTGTTTGAGTAGTTTTGTGTTACTCAGATCCTGGGTCAGATGTGACAACCCAATGTTTGAGTAGTTTTGTGTTACATAGATCCTGGGTCAGACGTAACAACCCAGTGTTTGAGTAGTTTTGTGTTACATAGATCCTGGGTCAGACGTAACAACCCAGTGTTTGAGTAGTTTTGTGTTACACAGATCCTGGTCAGACGTAACAACCCAGTGTTTGAATAGTTTTTGTGTTACACAGATCCTGGGTCAGGCGTAACAACCCAGTGTTTGGGTAGTTTTGTGTTACACAGATCCTGGGTCAGACGTAACAACCCAGAGTTTGAGTAGTTTTGTGTTACTCAGATCCTGGGTCAGACGTGACAACCCAGTGTTTGAGTAGTTTTTGTGTTACACAGATCCTGGGTCAGGCGTAACAACCCAGTGTTTGAGTAGTTTTGTGTTACTCAGATCCTGGGTCAGATGTGACAACCCAGTGTTTGGGTAGTTTTGTGTTACTCAGATCCTGGGTCAGATGTAACAACCCAGTGTTTGAGTAGTTTTTGTGTTACACAGATCCTGGGTCAGACGTAACAACCCAGTGTTTGGGTAGTTTTGTGTTACACAGATCCTGGGTCAGACATAACAACCCAGTTTTTGGGTAGTTTTGTGTTACACAGATCCTGGGTCAGACGTAACAACCCAGTGTTTGGGTAGTTTTTGTGTTACACAGATCCTGGGTCAGGCGTAACAACCCAGTGTTTGGGTAGTTTTTGTGTTACACAGATCCTGGGTCAGGCGTAACAACCCAGTATTTGAGCAGTTTTTGTGTTACACAGATCCTGGGTCAGACATAACAACCCAGTGTTTGGGTAGTTTTGTGTTACTCAGATCCTGGGTCAGGCGTAACAACCCAGTGTTTGGGTAGTTTTTGTGTTACTCAGATCCTGGGTCAGGCGTAACAACCCAGTGTTTGGGTAGTTTTTGTGTTACTCAGATCCTGGGTCAGGCGTAACAACCCAGTGTTTGAGTAGTTTTTGTGTTACTCAGATCCTGGGTCAGGCGTAACAACCCAGTGTTTGAGTAGTTTTTGTGTTACTCAGATCCTGGGTCAGGCGTAACAACCCAGTGTTTGAGTAGTTTTTGTGTTACTCAGATCCTGGGTCAGACGTAACAACCCAGTGTTTGAGTAGTTTTTGTGTTACTCAGATCCTGGGTCAGGCGTAACAACCCAGTGTTTGAGTAGTTTTTGTGTTACTCAGATCCTGGGTCAGACGTAACAACCCAGTGTTTGAGTAGTTTTTGTGTTACTCAGATCCTGGGTCAGGCGTAACAACCCAGTGTTTGAGTAGTTTTTGTGTTACTCAGATCCTGGGTCAGGCGTAACAACCCAGTGTTTGGGTAGTTTTTGTGTTACTCAGATCCTGGGTCAGACGTAACAACCCAGTGTTTGAGTAGTTTTTGTGTTACACAGATCCTGGGTCAGACGTAACAACCCAGTGTTTGAGTAGTTTTTGTGTTACTCAGATCCTGGGTCAGACGTAACAACCCAGTGTTTGAGTAGTTTTTGTGTTACACAGATCCTGGGTCAGACGTAACAACCCAGTGTTTGAGTAGTTTTGAAATAATTACATTTTAACTTCATAGGACTGTATTATGTCTGTACAGTTGCCTTAAAACATAAAAATATGTGGGTCAAATTGACCTACGTACAATGTTCCCTCTAAGCTGCGCGTGTGTGTGTGCAAGTTAAATATATTAAATATATAAATAAGTTGCACACACACTATATTTATCGAAATGATCGAAATATCGCAAATGTACATATGTCACTGTCAAACAAAACAATTTTTTTTTTTTTATTATGTATCAGTGTATATTTAATTCATGTGAAGACTACCATTTTTAGTTCTTATTTTTAATAAAGTAAATTAAAATAACAAAAATAATCGTCCACCCCTAGTTCAGGTGTCTTTGTTTACCTGGATGTTCTTGATGTTAAGTTTTAGGTTGATATAACTATATATTACAGAAGTCAAAGAGTTTCTGGGATTTAAATATTGGCATTACATTTTTTGTTTGTTTACATTGATGTGAAAATTATATTGCTGGTCACTTTCAGAAGTTGTAGCGATGCTTTCTTTTCCCAGAAAGAATGTGAAACACATACATAGTATCATTCTCACTTTTTAAATACATTTTTAATATAATTTAAGTAGATTTTACACACTTAAAGCAATATCGTATCCTAATCGAATATCGCGTTACTTAACAAGGTATTGCATATTGCATTTTTCTTCAATATCGCACAGTCCTAGTCAACACATCAGTGTTCACCCTAAGTGAGAAAAAAACAGGTTAACCAATATTTTCAATAGCTCAAATATCAAAATAGGTCACATTTACCCGCATCAACATCATATAATCACAACGGATATCATGAAAAACTGGATAGAGAGAAAAATAGTGGCAAAACAAACTATAAAGAGGGTTAAAAATAGAGTTGGCAAACATTTAGCAATGTTCGTATCTGTGTCTCTCTCAAAACTATTCCCTTGAGATCTGTCTCAGGCCACAAGTGTGCGATGACCTTAATTGTATAAAATCTCCCTTTGGGACGAAGGCAGTGTTCACACCTCCCACCAAAACATGCAAATTACACGGTCCAACATCTGGCCGCAGACTACACACCAAACTCTGACAGGTCCAAAGCATGCAATTTCAGCGAAAGCGGAGACATTCCTGTGACTTATTCACCGACAAACCATTTCTTTCTGTTTGCACACGGAGGGGACGTGTGTTCTCTCCGGTTTCAACACCAGATCGCTGTAATTGCTCTGAGCCGGTATAGAAAATCTATGCTGGGTCTTGTGAGATTGATGCTGCTGTGATGCCCGTAGGCCAAAGTGAGTGAGCGCGTCCTAATCAATGGGCGGAGACCGTACACACCGGCATGCCAGTCAAACGTGGAGTGCCAACCCCAAAATGACTGGATTATTCAGATCTACGTTCATCAGATGCATCGCCAATTAACTGTATAATAAGGGAGGCGAGGCAGAAATGCAATCAAGCCCTGCGAAACGTTAATGAATGTCACTCGCAACGCTCCAGAATATACATATTCCATCCTTGTCTTGGATTCTGATTAGAGAAAGCCTAAGCAACACTATCCAGGATCGCATGTGTTCCCATTCCAGAGAGTTAGCGTCTGATTTACAGCTTCTGCACGTTAAGCTGCTCGAGCACCTGGTCACTTTCAGCAGGAGAAGCTGAGTTTGAACACAAGAAATGTCTGGGGTTACAGACAAAATGGGGGCCTGGAAGCATAGGGTTAAAGGGATAGTTGACCCAAAAATGAAAATTAGCCCATGATTTACTGTCCCTAAAGTCCTCCGAGGTGTATCTTTCAGAAGAACACAATCAGAGTTATATTAAAAAGATGTCCTGGCTCTTCCAAGCTTTATAATGGCCGTTTCTGTTTTTGAAATTCATAAAAGTGCATCTATCCATCATAAAAGTGCATCCATCCATCATAAAACTGCATCAATCCATCATAAAAGTGTATCTATCCATCATAAAAGAGCATCCATCCATCATAACAGACCATCTATTCAACATAAAAGTGCATCCATCCATCATAAAAGTGCATCCATCCATCATAAAAGTGCGTCCATCCATCATAAAAGTGCATATATCCATCATAAAAGTGCATCCATCCATCATAACAGACCATCTATCCATCATAAAAGTGCATCCATCCATCATAAAACTGCATCAATCCATCATAAAAGTGTATCTATCCATCATAAAACTGCATCAATCCATCATAAAAGTGTATCTATCCATCATAACAGACCATCTATTCATCATAAAAGTGCATCCATCCATCATAAAACTGCATCAATCCATCATAAAAGTGTATCTATCCATCATAAAATTGCATCTATCCATCATAACAGACCATCTATTCATCATAAAAGTGCATCCATCCATCATAAAAGTGCATCCATCCATCATAAAAGTGCGTCCATCCATCATAAAAGTGCATATATCCATCATAAAAGTGCATCCATCCATCATAAAAGTGCATCCATCCATCATTAAAAGTGCATCCATCCATCATAAAAGTGCGTCCATCCATCATAAAATTGCATCTATCCATCATAAAATTGCATCTATCCATCATAACAGACCATTTATTCATCATAAAAGTGCATCCAACCATCATAAAAGTGCGTCCATCCATCATAAAAGTGGATCTATCCATCATAAAAGTGCATCCGTCCATCATAAAAGTGCATCCGTCCATCATAAAAGTGCATCCGTCCATCATAAAAGTGCATCTGTCCATCATAAAAGTGCATCTATCCATCATAAAGGTGCATCCATCCATCATAAAAGTGCATCTATCCATCATAAAAGTGGATCTATCCATCATAAAAGTGCATCCATCCATCATAAAAGTGCATCCGTCCATCATAAAAGTGCATCCATCCATCATAAAATGGCCTTTATTAATCCCTGGAGCCTTTAGGAGCACTTTTATGGACTTTAAAACAGAAACAGTCATTCACTGCCATTATAAAGCTTGGAAGAGCCAGGACATTTTTTAACATAACTCTGATTGTGTTCGTCTTAAAATCTCATACACACCTCGGATGACTTGAGGGAGAGTAAATCATGGGGTCATTTTCATTTTCAAATGTCCAGTTTCCACTTGTGTGGTGTTCATCTAAAGTCAACCAAAAACAGTTCAATCAAAACTAAAACTGCTAAGTCTTCCTCACAATACAGAAAAGTCTTCATACACTAGTTAGAGTTTAAAGGCAGGATTTATAGTAGAGAGAGAACACTATATAGCCTATTTCTCTGGTATTAAACAGTGAAAAAACATCTATATTCATTCCAAAACTGTCAGAAACATCAAACGCGAATATAACAGTACAGTTAACATGTAAACACTATATTTTATCGGTGTATTAATGCTTGTATTATATGAAAAAACTGATTGTGAAATGGCACTGATACATTACATCACCCGACACATTCAAATCATTGATACAATGTAACGAATGAATCATCCTCGCAGTGATACAATGTTTCACGGGTGACTTTATTAAAGCGCGGCTCCCCCCAGAAAACCTCGCATTGTTCCCGGATAAAAACTCACCCTTTCCCCCGAAAGAAAGGCTGTCAGGCCGAGGGTTAATATCATCCAAACGTTCCTCATAATTCCTTAGTCTTCTCTTGTGAAAACGGGAAAAATCGTCCCTCCGCGTCTGTTCCCACTTTTGGAGAAACTCTTCCCTCTCTCTCTCTCTCTCTCTCTCTCTCTCTCTCTCTCTCAGGACTCAAATCCCAGCGGATACGTGTTGCTTTTTGTCTTGCTTATTCCTCCGCGCGCTTCTTTACACTAAAATAGGTCGCTTTCGGTGTTTGGCCGCGTTTAAAGCTGCTTTCGTCTGGTAAAGGTGAGTTTAGCGTGAGGTCTCTCGGCCATATGCCTGAAGAAGTCGAGCCACCCGCAGGACTGAGAGGAAAACACGGGTCGGAACGGAGGGAGAGCTCGAGCAATGATTGACAGAGAGCGCGACCATATGGGCGCGTGCACGGAGAGAGATAGAGAGAGAGAGAGAGAGAGAGAGAGAGAGAGAGAGAGAGAGAGAGAGAGCGCGCGCGCACGGGGGTCCGAAGGAGAAGAGCGAGTTTAACTTTAAACTTCAGTTTTGTGTGTCTGATTTAAGTGCTAAACAGAGTCTTTATTCACAATTATTCGTGTCATTATGTGTGTGAAATGAACACATTTGCCCTGTGCTTTGGATCAAATCGGATGTTTTCGGTGAGCAGGTTGAACCGGTTCCCCAAACCGGACTGAATCGGTTCGAACTGTTCGAACACATCAATTCATCATTGAATCGTGAATCTGTAATTAATTCACGTAGATGGTTTCCTATTATGTTTCAAAACAAAGTGTAAAATTCAGCCATTGTATTCTGGTGGAGTGTGTAAATGTGAAACTGCGGGAATGAGGTCGATCTCGACGCGATGTCTCCCCCTGATGGACAAACGCGAGGAGCTTCATGATAATAATATATAATATATATTAATAATCCTGCCCCATGATCTTCTTCTTTAAAATGTTTTTAAAAGAAAAATTAATCAATATGACATAATTAAATATATCAAACAATATTTAATACACTATTTTAATGAAAGTAATCTTAATATTAAGTTTAATTTAAATATATTTTAATTAACATTTAATACAAAAAAACATTATGAAATAATTTTCATTCGTCAAAATTATTTTATTACAAATATATTATTACATTACACATTGTTTTCATAAATGAATGCTTCAGATTCGGGGTTTTAAAAAGGTATTACAAATATTTATAAAATAATATAATATAAAATAATTAAATAGTATATAAAAAATTATAAAATATTCCAATAAGTAAAAAAAATACAAATATAAAATAATGTTCATTATTATTATTATTATTATTATTATTATTATTATT
>JARQWZ010003709.1:70000-100000 GCA_033150135.1 Gobio occitaniae
CCCAATATAAACACTAATCAATCCCAATATAAACACTAAACAATCCCAATATAAACACTAAACAATCCCAATATAAACACTAAACAATCCCAATATAAACACTAAACAATCCCAATATAAACACTAAACAATCCAAATATAAACACTAAACAATCCAAATATAAACACTAAACAATCCCAATATAAACACAAAACAATCCAAATATAAACACTAAACAATCCCAATATAAACACAAAACAATCCAAATATAAACACTAAACAATCCAAATATGAACACTAAACAATCCCAATATAAACACTAAACAATCCAAATATAAACTCTAAACAGTCCCAATATAAACACTAAACAATCCAAATATAAACACTAAACAATCCAAATATAAACACTAAATAATCCCAATATAAACACTAAACAATCCCAATATAAACACCAATTAATCCCAATAAAAACACTTAACAATCCCAATATAAACACTAAACAATCCCAATATAAACACTAAACAATCCCAATATAAACACTAAATAATCCCAATATAAACACTAAACAATCCCAATATAAACACTAAACAATCCCAATATAAACACTAAACAATCCAAATATAAACACTAAATAATCCCAATATAAACACAAAACAATCCAAATATAAACACTAAACAATCCCAATATAAACACAAAACAATCCAAATATAAACACTAAACAATCCAAATATGAACACTAAACAATCCCAATATAAACACTAAACAATCCAAATATAAACTCTAAACAGTCCCAATATAAACACTAAACAATCCCAATATAAACACAAAACAATCCAAATATAAACACTAAACAATCCCAATATAAACACAAAACAATCCAAATATAAACACTAAACAATCCAAATATGAACACTAAACAATCCCAATATAAACACTAAACAATCCAAATATAAACTCTAAACAGTCCCAATATAAACACTAAACAATCCAAATATAAACACTAAACAATCCAAATATAAACACTAAATAATCCCAATATAAACACTAAACAATCCCAATATAAACACCAATTAATCCCAATAAAAACACTTAACAATCCCAATATAAACACTAAACAATCCCAATATAAACACTAAACAATCCCAATATAGACACTAAATAATCCCAATATAAACACTAAACAATCCCAATATAAACACAAAACAATCCAAATATAAACACTAAACAATCCAAATATGAACACTAAACAATCCCAATATAAACACTAAACAGTCCCATTATAAACACTAAACAATCCAAATATAAACACTAAATAATCCAAATATAAACACTAAATAATCCCAATATAAACACTAAACAATCCCAATATAAACACCAATTAATCCCAATAAAAACACTTAACAATCCCAATATAAACACTAAACAATCCCAATATAAACACCAAACAATCCCAATATAAACACTAAACAATCCCAATATAGACACTAAATAATCCCAATATAAACACTAATCAATCCCAATATAAACACTAAACAATCCCAATATAAACACTAAACAATCCCAATATAAAAACTAAACAATCCTAATATAAACACTAAACAATCCCAATATAAACACTAAACAATCCCAATTTAAACACTAAACAACCCCATATAAACACTAAACAATCCCATATAAACACTAAACAATCCCAATATAAACACTAAACAATCCCAATATAAACACTAAACAATCCCAATTTAAACACTAAATAATCCCAATATAAACACTAAACAATCCCAATATAAACACTAAACACTCCCAATATAAACTCTAAACAATCCCAATATAAACACTAAACAATCCCAATATAAACACTAAACAATCCCAATATAAACACTAAACAATCCCAATATAAACACTAAACAATCCCAATTTAAACACTAAATAATCCCAATATAAACACTAAACAATCCCAATATAAACACTAAACACTCCCAATATAAACTCTAAACAATCCCAATATAAACACTAAACAATCCCAATATAAACACTAAACAATCCCAATATAAACACTAAACAATCCCAATATAGACACTAAATAATCCCAATATAAACACTAAATAATCCCAATATAAACACTAAACAATCCCAATATAAACACTAAACAATCCCAATATAGACACTAAATAATCCCAATATAAACACTAAATAATCCCAATATAAACACTAAACAATCCCAATATAAACACTAAACAATCCCAATATAAAGACTAAACAATCCTAATATAAACACTAAACAATCCCAATATAAACACTAAACAATCCCAATTTAAACACTAAACAATCCCAATATAAACACTAATCAATCCCAATATAAACACTAAACAATCCCAATATAAACACTAAACAATCCCAATTTAAAAACTAAACAATCCTAATATAAACACTAAACAATCCCAATATAAACACTAAACAATCCCAATTTAAACACTAAACAATCCCATATAAACACTAAACAATCCCATATAAACACTAAACAATCCCAATATAAACACTAAACAATCCCAATATAAACACTAAATAATCCCAATTTAAACACTAAATAATCCCAATATAAACACTAAACAATCCCAATATAAACACTAAACACTCCCAATATAAACTCTAAACAATCCCAATATAAACACTAAACAATCCCAATATAAACACTATACAATCCCAATATAAACACTAAACAATCAAATATAAACACTAAACAATCCCAATATAAACACTAAACAAGCCCAATATAAACACTAAATAATCCCAATATAAAGACTAAACAATCCTAATATAAACACTAAAGAATCCCAATATAAACACCAATTAATCCCAATATAAACACTTAACAATCCCAATATAAACACTAAATAATCCCAATATAAACACTAAAGGATCCCAATATAAACACTAAATAATCCCAATATAAACACTAAACAATCCCAATATAAACACCAATTAATCCCAATATAAACACTTAACAATCCCAATATAAACACTAAACAATCCCAATATAAACACTAAACAATCCTAATATAAACACTAAACAATCCCAATATAAACACTAAACAATCCCAATATAAACACTAAACAATCCCAATATAAAGACTAAATAATCCCAATATAAACACTAAACAATCCTAATATAAACACTAAACAATCCCAATATAAACACTAAACAATCCCAATATAAACACAAAATAATCCCAATATAATTGTGAATATAAATTATTTATAATATATAAATAAAACGAAATATATATAAACACTAAATAATCCAATATAAACACTAAATAATCCCAATATAAACTCAAAACAATCCCAATATAAACACTAAACAATCCCAATATAAACACTAAACAATCCCAGTATAAACACCAAACAATCCCAGTATAAACAAACACTAAACAATCCCAATATAAACAAACACTAAACAATCCCAGTATAAACAAACACTAAACAATCCCAATATAAACAAACACTGAACAATCCCAGTATAAACACCAAACAATCCCAGTATAAACAAACACTAATCAAACCCAATATAAACAAACACTAAACAATCCCAAAATAAACACTAAATAATCCCAATATAAACACTAATCAAACCCAATATGAACAAACACTAAACAATCCCAGTATAAACAAACACTAAACAATCCCAATATAAACACTAAACAATCCCCATATAAAAACTAAATAATCCCAATATAAACACTAAACAATCCCAATATAAACAAACACTAAACAAACCCAATATAAACAAACACTAAACAATCCCAAAATAAACATTTAACAATCCCAATATAAACACTAAACAATCCCAATATAAACACTAAACAATCCCAATATAAACAAACACTAAACAAACCCAATATAAACAAACACTAAACAATCCCAAAATAAACATTTAACAATCCCAATATAAACACTGAACAATCCCAGTATAAACACCAAACAATCCCAGTATAAACAAACACTAATCAAACCCAATATAAACAAACACTAAACAATCCCAAAATAAACATTTAACAATCCCAATATAAACACTAAACAATCCCAATATAAACAAACACTAAACAATCCCAGTATAAACAAACACTAAACAATCCCAATATAAACACTAAACAATCCCCATATAAAAACTAAATAATCCCAATATAAACACTAAACAATCCCAATATAAACAAACACTAAACAATCCCAATATAAACACTAAACAATCACAATATAAACACTAAACAATCCCAATATAAACACTAAACAATCCCAGTATAAACAAACACTAAACAATCCCAATATAAACACTAAACAATCCCAATATAAACACTAAATAATCACAATATAAACACTAAACAATCCCAATATAAACACTAAATAATCCAAATATAAACACTAAACAATCCCAATATAAACACTAAACAATCCCAATATAAACACTAAACAATCCCAATATAAACACTAAACAATCCAAATATAAACACTAAATAATCCCAATATAAACACTAAACAATCCCAATATAAACACTAAACAATCCCAATATAAACACTAAACAATCCAAATATAAACACTAAATAATCCCAATATAAACACTAAACAATCCCAATATAAACACTAAATAATCCCAATATAAACACTAAACAATCCCAATATAAACACTAAACAATCCAAATATAAACACTAAATACTCCAAATATAAACACTAAATAATCCCAATATAAACACTAAATAATCCCAATATAAACACTAAACAATCCAAATATAAACACTAAACACTCCAAATATAAACACTAAATAATCCCAATATAAACACTAAATAATCCCAATATAAACACTAAACAATCCCAATATAAACACTAAACAATCCCAATATAAACACTAAACAATCCCAATATAAACACTAAACAATCCAAATATAAACACTAAATAATCCAAATATAAACACTAAACAATCCAAATATAAAAGGACTTAACAGACACACACACGCAGCCGCCATTGTAAGTCCCCAAAACCGAAAGTGCACATGAAGTGTGCCATGTGGGACAGGGCCATAGATATACATAATAAAGGCTAGATGTCTCGTCCGCGCTGCTGGCCAATGGAGGTCGACGTCTGCACCTGGCGGCCATCTTGTCACAGTCAGCTCGCTCACTCATTGTGTTTTAATGGTGCATGTGCTTTTTAAATAACCATAACTTGCTAAATTTTCAACCGATTTTCAAACTGTTTGGTTTGATATAAACGTCAGAGATGTAGTTATGACACTGCATACTTATTAATAAGTATTCATAATTTGTCAAGCATCCAGAATTATAGCCACATTAATAACGTTTGTAAGAAACCAAACCATTTGTAAATCCGTCAAGATTTCAGCGAGATAAGAGTATTTGTGTTCAGATCACTCGCCTTACATCAGGAGCCCGCCAGAAAGCTGGCCTGTGACAAGATGGCCGCCGGTGATGATGTCAGAGACTCCGCCGTAAGACATCTAGCCTTTATTATGGTGAACATGGCAAACTAGGAACATGAAACATGACCCTGTGATACAAAGAATAGAGTCAAATACTGTAAATTAAATTAGAGAACTGCTACACTGTAAAAATTACAGTAACTGGTAACCCTGCTGCCAGTATTTTTCTGTCAAATTTATAAAAAATAGTGCATGAAAATGCAAATAAATGAATAAAAATAAAAACTTAATTTAGCAGCGATAGAAAACCCTTCGTTCTCAGACCGCTGCCACTGCAAAACATTACGTTTATATTAAACCATGTGTAAAAAGAGCATTTTTCATGGCTCATGTTGTTTTCATTAAAGCACATTGACATCCTGAACGGGCTTTTGTGAGTTTCATTGAGGTCCCGAAGGCAGAATCTCACACACTCCTTTGAAAAATGAAACTGAGTAAATCAATTGCTCAGAATAACACATCAAGGTCCCTCATAATGACCGCCGTGCAGCAGAATGCAGTTATTAGACCATAATTATTCCCTGATGTCTGCCAACCGTACGAGCCGTGTCAGAAAACAGATGCTTTCTGAAGTGTGTGTACATGCGCTTGTTTCTGCTCCTTCGCCTCTTTAAACAGCAAACAAATGATACGGATCTTGCTTGTGCGAAACAAAATTGACAAATAAAATAAAAAACAAACTTGCAAAACCGAACAAACTGTGACAGATCGGAGTTTTTTACTATGAACTCCAGAATAAACTAAAGTCATGCAGTGAATAAGAGGAAATGAGCAAGACCTTATTCTGTTAATATATATATGCTCTTATTAATGTGAACTTTTTTACAATAAGAACACAAATTAATAAAATAGGGTGGAAATGAATGCTTGGGTTTATATATATTTATATATATATATATATATATATATATATATATATACTGTATATACTGTAGGAATTAAATTAAATTACATAATTAATTAAAATGAAATAAAATAAAATCATAATATATAACGTAAACACTAAATAAATATTAATAAATAATATAATATAATCAGAAAAAGTATATATATATATAAAATTATTTTATATGATTATAATACGATTATTTTATGAATAGGATACTGTAGGAATTAAATTAAATTACATAAATGAAAAAAATATATTAAATAAAATAAAAAAAATCATAATTTATAATATAAACACTAAATAAATAATAATAAATAATATTATATATATATATATATATATATATATATATATATATATATATATATATATATATATATATATATATATATATATATATATATATATAATTATTTTATATTATTTCATTAAAAAAAATTTATACAGTAGGAATTAAATAAAACTACATAAATTAAAAATAAAATAAAACCATAATATATAACAAACACTAAATAAATAATAATAAATAATATATTATAATCTGAAAAATTATATATATATATATATATATATATATATATATATATATATATATATATATATATATATATATATATATATATATATATATATATATATATATATATATATATATATATATAGCCTATATATAATCATTTAATATGATTATAATACGATTATTATATGAATATGATACTGTAGGAATTAAATTACATTACATTAAAAAAATATATTAATTAAAATAAAATAAAATCATAATATATAATATAAACACTAAATAAATTATATATATATATATATAATCATTTTATATTATTTAAATTTTTTATACTGTAGGAATTAAATTAAATTACATAAATAAATAAAAAAATCATAATATATAACATAAACACTAAATAAATAATAATAAATAATACAATATAATCTGAAAAATTATATTTTATAATTATTATATAATATACTATATATAGCCTATATATAATTATTTTATATGATTATAATACGATTATTATATGAATATTATACTGTAGGAATTAAATTACATTACATAAATTAAAAAAAAATTAAATTAAATTAAATAAAATCATAATATTTATTATAAAAACACTAAATAAATAATAATAAATAATATAATATAATCTGAAAAATATATAATTATATATATATACACACACAATTATTTTCTATGATTTTATTTTATTTATCTTTTTAATGCTGTACATCTATATACATTTAATTGTTTTTATTTTTTAGATCAATCTCTGACTGGGATAAGGTTATTTGAATTGTCTGTCATTATTGCTCTGTCACAATTACTCAACAAAATGCATAACTTTACATAAAACCTTTATATAATATCCCTTCCTGAATGCCTACATGCTTTTCTAGCACAGTCTCTCGAACACAAGAGCACGTGACCCAGCGCTTGAGTGACGACAGGCTGGGCTGCGCCACTATGACGCGTGACGTTGTGCGTGAAGCCACGCCCAGCACGCACAAACTCTTCCTGTTATGAACCCAGCGCACGCGAGGAGCGGCTCTTCTGCTGGTCTGGAGAGGTGAGTTACCACATCTCAAATCTGACCAAACATTTACAAGATTACAGCTGATTGACTTATTCTGTCTAAGTATGCTCAGTGATTATTTAAAGACACAAAGATGTTTTAAAGTTAGATTAATATTGATGTTTTTATTGGCCCCTGACAGTCCAATGGTCAGTCAGATGATGAATGTGTTAAGGTCTTAGTAACATTGTGTCAGCAGAAAGTAACAACTCAAATACACACTATAGTGATTCTGCATTTAGATCAGGTGAAAAATCAGACTTTTGAAGCATTTTAACAGTTTATATAATTAATACAGTGTATAATACTTAAATTTGACAGTTCACATCAAGTTTTGACCTCACCCAAAAATTGATTATTGCACAAAATGGCTAATCAAACATGCATTTTATTAATATTGAATTGTGTTGGTCCAACAGTATTAACTTCACATAGACTGAATACTAAATTAAAAGCATTTTTAAATGCAGAAACAGTCGTAGAAGTGTATTTTACCTCAATTTAATTTAGTCTGGATGGTATTTTTTTATCTTGTCTTTCGAGTATGAGTACATCTCACGCAACCATTCATGAATCTGATAACAGATTGATGAAATGACAACAGAACTGATATGGAAAGCATTTTCTCCTCATTTTTTAAATGCTCATCAGGCTATTTATTTTGCTCTCCTAACTACGCATGATTACGTCAGTGAATTGTGGCTCAACTTAATTTGATTTTGTTCATATTTTGTATTTAGAAAGACGAATATAATGAGTGATGAAAGCCAACATATGAAATTGTCACAGATGTATATTGACTGAGTAATCCACTGTTTTGTAGAGGAGGTCAAAATGACAGATTTCACCTTTCGATCACTGAAAATGAGTAAAGATTGAACATGGAGCTGCTTTGAGATCCCTGTATCTATGGGACTGAACTATGTAGGGCCTTGAAAATGAAGATTTCAAAAAGAAAAGTTTACTAGGAATGCGAATCTAGAAGGATATTACGATATCTTGTATACTTTTTGAGTTACAGGCAAGCAAACTTTGGAAAAATGAATATTTATGACGCTCAAATGAATACTTATGGCACTCGGACAGGAATGTGAAAAATTGATTGAAAAACACAAGATACATTTGTAGTTTCAACATTATTTGTTCTTCAGATATTCCTTTTTAAAATACAAAAAAAGTATCTGATGTATGCAAAGAGACATTTGTTTTTTGGCCACTGAAAATGTGTACAATTTACTCATGGAGCCACATTGAGATCTCCATATCTCTGGGACTGAACCATCGAGGGCCTTTAAAATGGAGATACCAAAAGAAAAGTTAGTTATGAACCAGAATCCAAAAGGATTTTAAGATATCTTTAATATTTATTGAGTTACGGGCATGCAAACTTGAGGCACAAACACACAAGAAGTGCTTATTTGCCAATTTTGAACGGCCACCGTTGGCATATAATGCCACAAATATTGCGAAAGTCAAAGGATTTCACTAATAGATCTACCAATCTCTGAGTAAAAATAAAATAATGTTGCTGCCATCTTTCTAAAGTCATTTTTACACCCCTCTAATTTGGCTCCAGGTGAGAATTGTCATTTTGACCCCCTTCTGAAAACAGTGAATTACTCTAAATATACATCTGTGACATTGCATATTTTGGCTGTCATCACTATTTATGTTTGTCTTTCTATAGAAAATATATGAACAAAATCAAAAATTTGTGCCAGGGACCTCTGGTTGGGTTGACATGGAATGACCCATTTTATTATTTGCCCGTAGCAACTGCGCTACCCCGATGAGAAGAGAGGACATGTCTGCTCAGGCACAGCGGGTGATGGCTCTGTCCGAGTGGGAGGACCGCTGGCAGGAGGGAAGAACTGGTTTTCACAGACCTCGCGTGCACAAGTAATCACAGACTCACACTCTTATCAATACTGATGCTATAGTCATGCACATTAAAGAGGAAGCATTTGGTGCAGAATCCTCTGTTATAAACCAAAGATATCAGAGCAGAACTGATGTGGAGATCAGGAGAAACATTTTGAAACATTCAGGGCTTTCAGTCCACAAATCATAATCATTCACCATGGATTTCAGGGCTCGACATTAACGCTTGTCCGGGACAAGAGGATTTTTTGAAGGGGCAAGTGAAAGAGAATTTTACTGGCCCGATGGACAAGTATCCTGGTTAAAACGTCAAAACAAAAACTAACTAGGGAATCACCAAAGTGCAATAATGATTCTGCATCAGTGTAAGTGGAGATCGATAGTGGATAATATAAAACGAACTGACGTTAATAAGGTTGAGCTGTTGAGGCTCGCGCCGCCTCTCGAGGAGAAAATCTAAAACAAACGAGCGCCGCTCACACACAGAAACTCAGTTAACATACACCGTTAAAATTGTGCAGTTTTTATATTTATAACATATGATACAGTTAAGCAACATTACACTAACAAGAGTGCTGTTTTCCTGAACACCATCACGACTGAACATGACACTGATTTCATTCGCCAGTTCCATAAACAATTCATTAACATTTAGTCACTTACATTTTAGAAGCAATATGGACTGTTTTTGTTCTATTTCAGCAGCGAAAATAGTTCCAAACAAATATCACAGCAGAACCGCAACACATCTCACAGCATCAGTGTGTGTTAGTGAATGATTCAGCGTTTTAGTGAATCGGTTGAATCAAAGATTCAATGACCTATTCGTAAACGACCGCCTAATTCTTGAATGATTCAGCCGTTTCACTGAATCGACTCAATGACTCACTCATTCAGACGGTCACATGCTGCCACCTACTGGTGCTTTAGTTTCATCTTTCCAACATTTCTTATTTGTATATTCAAAAATATTTAAAATAATGCAGTTGTAATTTTTCAGTGTAAATGATTTAATTTGATTGGTAACAGCCTATGTCTTATTCTAATGTAATTTATAGATCAAATTTAAGAATATAAAAGGAAAGCTGAAGCATATCCTATATTTAATAAGATTATGGAAAAATGCCCTTTATAAAAAGGTAAAAATATGACAAATATGCATATTTAAATATGTCAAAGCTGATTGAACACTGGTGAGAATATTGCTTCAGAATAGATTATATTTACAAAACAAATCCGGACAAGCAAATGTTTTACTCGGACAAGTGAATGACAGATTAACGTAAGCGTGTGAACAGGCTTAATGTCGAGCCCTGGATTTAATGTAGTGACACCCCATGGTATTGTGGAAGAAATAGTCAAATGTTTTTTTTATTATATTATTCATCTCAGGGTTCGTACAACCTTTTGAGAGTACTTTTTCCAGCACTTCAAAGCTCTAAATATTATCCAATTTTAATGCTATTTTTAGTGTGATGATTTGTAAACTAAAAGTTTAAAGGTGCTGGCCACTTTATGGCAAAAACAAACAAAAAACACTATAACCAGTAGGTGGCGGCATAGGAGCTCTTATTTGACTTATTAGACATTTCCACTCCTTAATATATGGAAAAAAGTAGGAAGTCATAAAGTCTGATGAAAAACTAAAACTTTTCTTCAAATTTTGACTGGATTACACAGAAAACAAGTAAAGAGTGCTCCTTTTAGTTCAGTTTGATACTATAGAAGAACAATAGTACATTTAATAAGAGTGGAATATTACAATTTTCCTTGGTTTTGCACATTACAGTTCATTTTTTTCTGCATAACAATTCAAGCTCAGCGCTTCACTGTTAAATATTATTATACTATTATTAGTAACTGCACTTATTAACAAAACAATAGTAATTTTATGATTAAATTAACCTTATGATACATTTTCCTGGTCTCAAATGTTAGTCTGGAGCCCTGTATTATCAAAGTATTTATTTGTAATACAGTGGAAATGAGCAGATTTGGTTAGCATGTTGATTTACGGTGTGCGCCGCTACATTTTTTCATTTGGGGGCCACTGTGCTCCTAGTGAAGAAAGTTAGTCTGGAGCCCTGCTATGTATCGTTTTACTCTAAAACTCTCACTTTCATTTGTTTCAATCCACCTTGGTAGTTTGCTGGAAAAGAACTTGGACAAAGCTGTATGCGGACGAAAGGAGATTCGGTTCTTCTTCCCACTGTGTGGAAAAGCTGTAGACATGAAGTGGTACGAGGTCTAACGTTTCTGTTTCAGTCAATAATGTTGGAAATCTTCCCTAAAGTGTTGATGTTCTTTCTCAGGCTGGCTGATATGGGTCACACCGTTGTTGGAGTTGAAATTTCAGAGAAAGGAATCCGTCAGTTCTTTGAAGAACAAGATCTTGCTTATAATGAAGAACCAGTGCCAGCTATTCCTGGAGCGAAGCTTTTCAAGGTGTCTGTGTTTGTCATCTATAGTGTTTGCAATAATTCAATTACAGTTCCCATAAATCACACATTGAGTTTCTGTCCGCTAGAGCTGATTCAGACACCCACGCAATCTGATCCCCAAATGACCGCAATTCATCTGTGTCTATTAAACCTTCTGACGTCACGGCGAACATTCAGTGTTTGTGTTGCCGCTGGTCCAGAGAGAGCCGTTAAAATGTGTAGATATGAAGCAGCTTCACAAAGTATTATTATTTGTGTTATAATAATTCAAATGATCACTGAAGTACTGGGATACAAGTTTATAGTTCCGATATAAACACTGATATCTACGCTAGTGATCAAAAGCCTTTTGAAAATAACGCTTGAAATAAAGATTTGATCAATTATTGTACATCGACAAGAGGCAAAAATGTATTTGACATTGAATCAGTCACTCAAGAGATTCGTTCAGAAACACTGATTCATCCAGTAATGAAACAAGTGAAGTCTTTGAGTGAGTCATTGAATCATTCATTCAAGAGATTTGTTCAAAAACGCTGATTCATCCAGTAATGGAACAAGTGAAGTCTTTATGAGCGAGTCTTTGAATCATTCATTCAAGAGATTCGTTCAAAAATGCTGATTCATCCAGTAATGAAACAAGTGAAGTCTTTGAGTGAGTCATTGAATCATTCATTCAAGAGATTTATTCAAAAACGCTGATTCATCCAGTAATGAAACAAGTGAAGTCTTTATGAGCGAGTCTTTGAATCATTCTTTCAAGAGATTCGTTCAAAAATGCTGATTCATCCAGTAATGAAACAAGTGAAGTCTTCATGAGTGAGTCATTGAATCATTCATTGAAGAGATTCATTCAAAAACACTGATTCATCCAGTAATGAAACAAGTGAAGTCTTTATGAGTGAGTCATTGAATCATTCACTCAAGAGATTCGTTCAAAAACACTGATTCATCCAGTAATGAAGTCTTTATGAGTGAGTCATTGAATCATTCATTCAAGAGATTCGTTCAAAAACACTGATTCATCCAGTAATGAAACAAGTGAAGTCTTTATGAGTGAGCCATTGAATCATTCATTCAAGAGATTTGTTCAAAAACACTGATTCATCCAATAATGAACCAAGTGAAGTCTTTATGAGTCAGTCATTGAACCATTCACTCAAGAGATTCATTCAAAAACACTGATTCATCCAGTAATGAAGTCTTTATGAGTGAGTCATTGAATCATTCACTCAAGAGATTCGTTCAAAAACACTGATTCACCCAGTAATGAAGTCTTTATGAGTCAGTCATTGAATCATTCATGTTTCTGTCCCTCTCTCTCTCTCGACTAATGTCTTTTCCTTGTTCTCAGAGCGCGGATGGAAAGATCTCCATCTATCAGTGTGATTTATTCAAGTTCTCCAGGTGTGTTTTACACGTTCTTATTTTAGATGATAAAACGACACACACTGAAAAGCCTCTCTTGGTCTCACAGGGCTGTTGCGGGACAGTTCGGAGGGATTTGGGATAGAGGAGCACTGGTGGCCATAAACCCATGTGACCGGCTGAAGTGCGTATTAAATCTATATTTCACGTCTGTTTTAGTGGGATTGTGTTTGAACACATCGTCTCTTCATCCCACAGGTATGCCACTCTCCTGATTTCCCTAATGAGCGAGGACTGCAGATATCTGGTGGACACGGTGGAATACAATCCTGAGCTGTACAAAGGTCATCTCAGGAAATAATTTATTATTTGTATTAATTATGAAGCATATTTATTTCAGTATTTGATCTTTTGTCGCCACGTTTGACACGCAGGTCCACCTTTTCTTGTGTCGGAGGAGGATGTAAAAAATGTGTTTGGTGAGTTTTGGTTTTTGTTATTTATTCTGCATTATACACCGATCAGGCATAACATTATGACTACTATTGTGACCCGTCGAGGCATGGACTCCTCTAGAAGGTGTGCTGTGGTATCTGGCACCAAGATGTTAGCAGCAGATCCTTTAGGTGTGTGGTGAGATGGATCGGACTTGTTTGTTCAGGAAACAATGCTCTGACCCAGTCGTCTAGCCGTCACAATCTGGCCCAAACTCGCTCAAATCCTTACGCTTGCCCATTTTTCCTACTTCTAACACATCAACGAAATGTTCACTTGCTGCCGAATATATCCCACCCACTAACAGGAGATCATCAGTGTTGTTCACTGGTCATAATGTTATGCCTGAGCTTTTGTTTCTAGATGGTTTTCTGATGTGTGTGATGTTCCAGGTGGAGGCTGTGACATTGAGCTGGTTCAGACGGTGGATGGCTTTGAGGAAAGGCACAAATCATGGGGTCTGGATTCTCTGATGGAGAAAGTCTACCTTCTCACTCCCAAAGCACAATGATCTCCAACTGGAGGATTACTTCATAAAAAAGGGTTAATAATGGACAATGCTTTTTTTTCTATTTTCATAAAAGTAACCTAGCAAGTTTCTTATTTGAACATAATGTCAAATATTTTAATAAATCATTCACTTTAAAATATGATGTGTTTATTTCATAACTGGACGAGTGAGAGATGTGAGTTGTCAGTTTGACCACTAGAGGGCAGCAGTTGGACATTTTCCTGACCGTTTGATCAACACACACACACACACACACACACACAAGAAACCGCAATACACATCTAAAGATTATCAACATATTCGCAGTGTTATGAATAAATATCAACTGACTTTACAAAAGGTTCCTTTATTGTATATAAAAACAATGTGCAACTGCTGTTCCACTGCTTGATTTGATGTAATCGGTGGTATTTTATATAAAAATGAACGTATTATTAAGATATTTAATGCGTGTGAGTTGACATACTTTAGATAAAAGCATCTGAAATGTGTGTATGTCACTTTTAAGAGTCATGTAAACACACAAGAATTAATTTCAGTTCTGTTTAAATCTGAGGAACTGAAAGATGTCATTAAGGGAAATGAAAGCATTATCATCTTAATTTTTATTTAATGCTCGGAAATCTGTGTAAAGACATCAGTCACTGTAAAAACTATATCTGGATGCCTTCATTTTTAGTTCATTTAAATTAGAAAGTTAATGCAATGAACATTTTTGAGAATCGACATCACCCTTTATTCAAATATTATTAAAAGTTTGTGTAAGCATATTGCATAATTGTGTGTTTTATTTGTAATAATGCAGTGAAACAATATTTTCATGATTTATCATAACATTTATTTTCATTTATGTGGTTCAGATACAATAATATTTTGAGTTTCTATTTATTAAACCAATTTCCTTCATCGTACTAACTCACATTTTTTATTTCAATGAACTCAAAATTTTAAGGCAACCAGATTACTTACTTTTTTAAAGTTAAACCAACAATTTTTTTACAAGTGTAATGACGTTTTACAGACGTGTCCTTTGACCCATGATCCCATCTCTAAACAACCGTGTGTGTGTGTGTGTGTGTGTGTGTGTGTGTGTGTGTGTGTGTGTGTGACCCTGGAGCACGAAACCACAAAAACAACATAAATGTGTACCGTTACACCCCTACACTGTAAAAAATTATTTAGTTATGACAACATATGTTTTTAAGTTAATTTAACTCAAAATAAGTTAAGCAATTTCAACTTTTTAATTAAAGTTATACAAGATTCAACTCAAAATTGTAAGTCAGTTGAATGTAAATTGTAATATAGAGAGTTGAAACGAACTTCTACACTGTAAAAATGTTGTTGGTTTAACTTAAAAAAAGTAATCTGGTTTCCTTCAAATTTTGAGTTCATTGAAATTAAAAGTTTTTGAGTTTTGAGTTAATACATTGAAGGAAATTGGTTTAATAAATAGAAACTCAAAATATTATTGTATCTGAACCACATAAATAAATAAGAAATGTTGCGATAAATCATGAAAATAGCACAATTTGGCATGTTTCACTGCATTATTACAAATAGAACACACAATTACACTTATGCTTACAAAATATTTTAATAAAATTTGAATAAAGGGGATGTCGATTCTCAAATGTCGTTGTATTAACTCAAATTTTTTATTTCAATGAACTCAAATTCTATTTTTTCAAAACATTTAAAAAAAATTTTTTTAAGGCAACCAGGTAACTTACTTTTTAAATATTTTTTTACAGTGTGTTTATAATACATTAAAAAAATATAAGTAACACTTTGCAGATGATCCTCTCATGCCACGGGTCCATATTACCCAAAAATGTACCTTTGACTTAAAATGATAAATTTGGTATTACTTTGGGGTGGAAATAACCCAATGCACAATAACAGCAGGACAGTGACACCAGTTGTAAAATATTCATGATTCTGAAGCTGAAAGTACTGAATTATTTTGGCTAGATATGTATAGAATAATGTAGGACACTTTGTACTGGTGACATAAGATATTTGCATTATCAGGACCCACACTGCATCATATTCATAAGTGGAGGACCTCAGTATTATTCTCACTTTATATGCTGCCTTTAAAATGAACATTATTGAGGCCTGTTTACAGGACAGTAAAGCCTGGATGGCTGCAAACTTTCTGAAATTAAATGATGACAAAACTGACATTATTGTGTTTGGCCCGAAATCAGGAAGTGTTTCAATGCTAAAAAGCCAATGTTCTGGACACAGATTTACAAATGGACAGACAAAAAAAAAAATCGGTAGTCAAATCTAGTTTCTTTTACCTTCGTCTTTTAGCCAAAACGAAACCTTTCTTATCATCTGTTGGCTTTGAGAAGGCACTGACTGCGGTTGTGTTTTCACGCATGGACGACTGCAACTCGCTTTATTTTGGACTTAGTAATAAAGCAATGGAGCGTCTTCAAAACATCCACATGCTGCTGCCAGAATGCATTAAAGGGATAGTTCAGCCAAAAACTAAATGTTTATGTTGATCTGCTCACCCCCAGGGCATCAGAGATGTAGGTGTGTGTGTTTCTTCAGTCGAACACAAATGAAGATGTTTAACAGTGTGATAGTCGTATAATGATGTCAATGGGGTCTAATTCTATTAGAATAAAAAAACTTCAAATTAAACCTGCGGCTCGTAGCGACACATTGATGTCTTAAGACACGAAACCATCGCGTTCTGCGAGAAACCCAACAGTATTTATGTTATTATTTCACTTAATATCAGACGAATGTCATCCGCTCTCCAGACCGCCATAACTTCCTGTGAATAAGGTCAAAGTACCGGCGAAATTTAGATGCCTCATTAGTGCCTGCGCGGATCGGTCGAATGAGGCATCTACGTATATATTTCTATGATCGCGCCAGTATTTTGACCTTATTCACAGGAAGTTATGGCGGTCTGGAGAGCGGATGACATTCATCCTAAACTTCTGTCCAGCCCCCCTAAAAAAATGAACATATGAAACTGAGGCTTCGGCTTCATCCCGTCTTTTAATCTGCGTTAATCAGCGTGTTCTTCACGTCAGAAGCAGAGGTGTGTGTGTGTGTTGATCTGAGCTCTCATTGGTCTGTCATCGCTCATCAATGTCAACATATTTGAGAAAACCAATCAAATCGGAGTAGGCGGGCTTTAAGTTCACAGAAGCTGCTGAGGCTGAGCTGAATCTTAGCAGCGCGACTCTACGTCAAGTGAGAGATATGAAGCTAAACTAAACATTTCATATTTGAGCTGCTTCTGTAAGTCAGAAATATTAAACAAATGACAAAAATATTCAGCCAAATTAATAAACTTTTGTCTAATTTCGCCATTTTGAATTGAAATAGGCCTATGTGATGTAATTTATAATATAATTAACAAATAAGAAATATTAACAAAGTAATATTAGTAATAATTGTGTGCATATTGTAAATGAATAATTTAATCAGTAGCTCTCAGTTAATAAAAAAGCTCAACTTTTTTCAGCTTGTATTGGGCATAAGATTAGTAATGAATGTGGGCATATTGTGAATTAATTTAATACATTTAGTTAGGCTACCTAGCTTTTAGCCTTCAGTAAATCAACATGTCTACGAATATGATTCATAAAACATATAAATATCAGTTAAACATGTGTTTACTTTCTTCACTGACAAAAATGGAAAAACTTTATCAGTCAGATCTGCCCACTGACATGGTTTTTAAGCTGTTGTTATCTATTTTTTTTTGGCGTTCAGAACATTTAAAAATGCACATATGTAGATCATAGAAATCTACATGTTCTCAGGGGTCATGTCCCCCAAACCCCCCTAAACTCACATGTGGGATCTCAGTGATTATAAACCTGCCCACATTGTATTATTAAGGGATGTACAATATGGTTATGCAGAATAAGGCATTAATATTTGCTTTATAAGTAATAATAAACAGCCAATATCCTAATATGCATACTAATAAGCTACTAGTTAATAGTGAGAATTGGACCCTAAACTAAAGTCTTACCATTTTTTTTCATACCCTCACTAAAATGAAAATCCTAGAATCGCCCCTGGTTTTCTTTATTGTTTGGAAAGCACAGTTGCATTAAATATGCTATATAAATAAAGAAAATGAAATTAATTCAACATTATATCCGTGACCCTGGAGCTCAACAGCAGGTATATCTGTGGCAATAGCCAACAATACATCGTATGGGTCAAAATTATACATTTTACTGAAATGACAAAAATCATTAGGATATTAAGATCATGTTCCATAAAGATATTTAGTAAATTTCCCACCGTAAATATATCACGAAAGTTGTAATATGCATTGCTAAGGACTTCATTTGGACAACTTTAAAGGAGATTTTCTCAATATTTGCAGCCTCAGATTCCAGATTTTCAAAAGTTCGGCCAAATATTGTCCTATAATAACGGAAAAAATATTTATTCGGCAAAATAGACCCTTATGATTGGTTTTGTGGTCCATGGTCACATACATATATTCATATGATATGATATATATATATAAATAGTTTGTCAACCTTCAAGGTCTCCTCTGGTTCACCGCGCACGCGGCGTCGGCGCGCGCCCTCCGGCGACAGTGACGCGCACCGCTGGCCAGATGTGCGCCTGTTTACTTTAAATAGAGCTCGTGCTGAGGCACCCCGAGTCTCTGAGCCAATCACGAGCGCCGGGGGGCGGGGCCGACTGCAATGTTGTGGATGCGAGAACATGAACAATGTAGCCCCATATCCCGATGCTGTGACGGAGAACATCTACACGCGTCCGCGGTGAAGCTCCAGACGCGGAGAGAGGAGACACGCGTCCGGGATCGGGGGATCTGAGGACCGTGGAGCACCAGCGAGCATCTGAAGTTCAGGGTGAGTCTGTCTGTCTGTCTGTCTGTCTGTCTGTCTGTCTGTCTGTCTGTCATAACGGTGTTCGCGGTGACTCTGCATCAGCGCATTAATGCATTGCTTATGATTTCATGCGATCTGTAATAATCAATATCGCGCTATTTCCGGGGAAGTTCATTGTTTGCGGCCGCGCGCAGTCCAGCCCAAGGGCACCGCGACCATTGTTTGCTTGTCATATTTCATACAAGGGCTCGCTGAAATATGAAGGTGTCTGCTGGCGTTTCAGTGGCTTAATGACTGCATGTGCACGCGCCGGGCTCATTCCTCATTCATACACACATGAGCTCGCGCGCAATTAAGGCAACAAACCCGCGTTATTACAGCGGAGGAACCGATAACTCAAACACACCAGCCTCGGGGTAATTGTAGCCCGAGTGGGAGATTAATATTTGCCCAAATCTGCGTCTATATCATTAAAGAGTGTTGAGAGAGGGCGGGCGCGCGGGAGGAGGTGTGAGATTACGCGCGCGCCCGGTGCGTATGCTTGCGCGAGTCTCTCTGTAACTCAATCAGCTTGTTGAGCTGGTAAAGAGAGAGAGAGAGAGAGAGAGAGAGAGAGAGAGAGAGAGAGAGAGAGAGAGAGAGAGAGAGGTTGTGTCTGCGCGCGCTTCAGGGCTGGACTGTGGCACGAGCGTAATATTGTGCGAGTGAAAACAAGCAGAGCCACTTGACAGAGAGAGAGAGAGAGAGAGAGAGAGAGAGAGAGAGAGAGCAAAGGAAGCGTTTAGTAACGAGGATGATGATGGTGATGATGCAGCCATAGCGACGGAGCAGCGTCATAGTAACAGGTAACGCACTTGCTCAGCCTTTGCGCGAGACGCACAGCGAGAGTTCAGCGCGCGAGGAGCTGTAGCGATGGAAACACGTCAGGATTTACACTTTACGTTCTCATAGTTTGCGTACAAATACTGAAGTAGCATTTTAAATATTTTGCTTGCATTATATTAAGATGTAAATATGAAAATGACAAAACCGTATATAGATTACTAATACTTTAATATAAAATATTCTTCAGTCATTTTAAATATTAAATTAAATAATTGGATATTCATTCAATCTTGACTGTTTAGTCAAATGCCAAAATGCATAAATGACTATAGATGTGTGTGTGTGTCTGTGTGTGTGTGTGTGAGTGAAGCGTCCGCCCCTGCAGTGAGAGAGCGAGAATCATCCCGGCTCTTTTCACAGACTCATGGCGTCACACACACACACACACACACACACATCTCCATGACTTCATCTGTGCCGGAGGACGGTGGAGAGAGGAGGGCGTGAGAATGAACACCAGCCATTGTGACATTTAAAGCTCGGCCCGGCCCGTCAGGAGAACGAGCGCTTGTGGCATGTGTGCGAGGAGCATATTGTTCAGACATAATTAATCAAGCCTGCTGGTAATTATTGTTGTCCATAAATTAAAACATGAGGCGAGCAGCGGGTGTTCAAGATGCAGCCCTCGTCTTAATAACCACCAACTTTTCAACGTGAGAATCCTTTCCTCCCCGCGAGAGATCAAATAGTGTCCGCTTAGGACCCAACGTGGTAGCTGTTTTAAATGCCTGCACTGCAAAAAATGCTTTTCGTACTTAGTATTTTTGTCTTGTTTTCAGTCCAAATATCTAAAAAATCTTACATTAAGAAGCATTTACTAGACAAGCAAAAGTTTTTGTCTTGTTTTGGGGGAAAATAGCTCAAAAGTAAGGGAGTTTTTGCTTAAAATAAGCAAAATAATCTGCCAATGCACTCTCAGAAAAAAAGGTACAGTGCTGTCACTGGGGCGGTACCCTAAGGTACAAAAGTGAAAAGGTACATATTAGTACCTCAAAAGAGTCCGTATAAGTATCTTAAAGGTACATATTAATACCTTAAAGGTACATATCAGTACTTTAAGAGTGCGTATAAGTATCTTAAAAGTACATATTAATACCTTAAAGGTACATATTAGTACTTTAAGAGTGCGTAAAAGTATCTTAAAGGTACATATTAGTATCTTAAAGGTACATATTAATACCTTAAAGGTACATATCAGTACTTTAAGAGTGCGTATAAGTATCTTAAAGGTACATATTAGTACTTTAAGAGTGCGTAAAAGTATCTTAAAGGTACATATTAATACCTTAAAGGTACATATCAGTACTTTAAGAGTGCGTATAAGTATCTTAAAAGTACATATTAATACCTTAAAGGTACATATTAATACCTTAAAGGTACATATCAGTACTTTAAGAGTGCGTATAAGTATCTTAAAGGTACATATTAATACCTTAAAGGTACATATTAGTACCTTTTTTGTTTTGTACCTTAGGGTACCGCCCCAGTGACAGCAATGTACCTTTTTTCTGACAGTGTGGGGTAAGCAAAATAATCTTAATTCAAACAGAAAACAAGATTATTTTGCCCTCAAGTTAGGCCAAGAAGATTTGTCTGTAAGGGTACTGTCTAAACGCACAGTTACCTGACAAATATTTTTAAAGTAAACCTGACTCTCCATTTTCTTCCACCCCAGATAGGGGATTTCATCTTTATTTTTTATTTCCTTTTAATTCCTATTATAACTGTTATACTATAGATATTTCTATTTTATTTTTTCACTTATGACTATTTTAACTTAATTTCTATGTAAAGCACTTTGAATTGCCACTGTGTATGAAATGTGCTATACAAATAAACTTGCCTTGCCTTGCCTTGCCTTGCTTACCCCATTGGCAGATTATTTTGCTTACCCCATTGGCAGATTATTTTGCTTATTTTAAGCAAAAACTCCCTTCATTTTGAGTTATTTTCCCCAAAAATAAGACAAAAACTTTTGCTTGTCTAGTAAATGCTTCTTAATGTAAGATTTTTTAGATATTTGGACTGAAAACAACACAAAAATACTAAGTAAGAAAAGCATTTTTTGCAGTGTGATCAAAAGCTATTGCTATGGGAGCAATAACATGCCTAACATATTGTAAATGATTTCAATTGATGAACTAAGTAATAATACCAATACAAAATCATAACATAGTAATGTACCTATAATGTAAATAATAAAGAATAAATAAAAAAACCAGGTGCACAACATAAATACAAGGGATTTTTTAAAGCGGGGCTAGGGCTCTTAAAGCCACACTGTGTAACTTTTTTAGTTTATTCTTAGCTAAAAACACTTAGTTCTTTCAAAAATATAGGTGCTCATTAATGTATATTTCTTTCTTTCAAGTAATAAAGTATTCTCGTAAGTTTAAAATATGCCATTGTAAACACATACGGGTGAGGGTTCGAATGCGGGTCGCCATGTTGCCCCTCCATCTTGAAAGTACATTAGCCAAAGAGGGACATACCCGTGAATTCAAGCTTCGCCTTTCGCGTTTTAACACTCGATGGCACCGTGACGAATGTGGACGAGGTCGAACTGGAAGTCATGTTAATCTTGGACTAAATCGGCCACTGTAGGAGTTAAAACGAAATCGGAATTGAGAGGAAGAGAAACTAATATTCACTGGATGGTCATATACAAGTTCACCACTAGATGGGGGGAAATATCACACAGTGTAGCTTTAAGATGTAGAGTAAGTGCAACCGCGGTGTATAAACTAAGCTAATCGGGTAGCTGTATGCTATGCTAGAACATACGCTAACTAAAAAAACATTCAGAACGAGACATGCTTAATTTCACAACTTATAGCTTGGGTTATATACTAGTATATGAAACATGATTTGCAAGACGTTAAATACTATTTTACCACAATTTAAACAACAAAAATCAACACGAGAATTGTAATCAGGCTCTGAACAGATTACCCATTGAAAGTTCTTTCAGCCAATAGAATCGCTCTGGGGTCCTAAGCGGACACTCTTTCACAGGGGGACAGGATTTCTCCTGTAATCACAGAGTTTGGGTTTAATGTGAACTCACCGCAGCGTTTGTGTTTCTCCAACATCAGCTGCTGCTGCTAACATTATTTTTACACGTTGCAATTCAGGGCAGCTGAAGCTAAAATAAAATCTGCTGTAGCAAGAACACGTTTAGCATTTGAATATCAGACGCTAATGCTAGTGCTACTCGAACACCGGTGTGTGTGTGTGTGTGTGTGAGCAGTTCCTTCATCCTCCTCGTGTAAACGCGTGAACTGTGTTAATGAGCAGAAGTCTTAGCACTGAATGATCTCTTCAAATACTGTAAGTCTACAACACATATCCTCCTGGGACCCACGAGTAGACTTTTGTCCTCTGTAGTGGACGTTATATTTTAGGGAATTTCTCTGACATCACACATGTCACATGTCACAGTCAGGATGTCCTGTAAAGAGCATATCCGGGATACCAAATGTTTGGAGGTTTCACCAGAACAACAACAACTCCTTGGTCTTTAAAAACGTCTGGCATTAAGGTTTAGCACTCTTGTGGAAATATGATCATATTTTGTAATTATAATTTAAATCGGATACATTTTCAAATTGTTTGTTATAAATCAACATCTCAGGAAAATGTTATGGGGTTTCTAATCAAAAAGACTTTCTGTTACAAAACAGTCATGTTTATCAGGCATTCTGGAGACATAACAAGTGAATAGGGAAATAAATTACATATCAATATTCCTATGAAATACTAGATATTATTATGAAAATGTTGCCCATTATTCCTCCCATTATTACACTTCTATTTTCATTACATGTTGCACCAAGTACACATTAATATGCAAATTAGATGCAGGGTACAAACTCACCTAAAGGATTATTAGGAACACACACTAATACTGTGTTTGACCCGCTTTCGCCTTCAGAACTGCCTTAATTCTCTGTGGCATTGATTCCACAAGGTGCTGAAAGCATTCTTTAGAAATGTTGGCCATATTGATAGGAGAGCATCTTGCAGTTGATGGAGATTTGTGGGATGCACATCCAGGGCACGAAGCTCCCGTTCCACCACATCCCAAAGATGCTCTATTGGGTTGAGATCTGGTGACTGTGGGGGCCATTTTAGTCCAGTGAACTCATTGTCATGTTCAAGAAACCAATTTGAAATGATTGGAGCTTTGTGACGGTGCATTATCCTGCTGGAAGTAGCCATCAGAGGATGGGGACATGGTGCTCATAAAGGGATGGACATGGTCAGAAACAATGCTCAGGTCGGCCGTGGCATTTAAACCATGCCCAATTGGCACTAAGGGGCCTAAAGTGTGCCAAGAAAACATCCCCCACACCATTACACCACCACCACCAGCCTGCACAGTGGTAACAAGGCATGATGGATCCATGTTCTCATTCTGTTTACGCCAAATTATGACTCTACCATCTGAATGTCTCAACAGAAATCCAGACTCATCAGACCAGGCAACATTTTTCCAGTCTTCAACTGTCCAATTTTGGTGCAAATTGTCGCCTCTTTTTCCTATTTGTAGTGGAGATGAGTGGTACCCGGTGGGGTCTTCTGCTGTTGTAGCCCATCCGCCTCAAGGTTGTGTGTGTTGTGGCTTCACAAATGCTTTGCTGCAGACCTCGGTTGTAACGAGTGGTTATTTCAGTCAAAGTTGCTCTTCTATCAGCTTGAATCAGTCGGCCCATGACCTCTGACCTCTAGCATCAACAAGGCATTTTCGCCACAGGACTGCCGCATACTGGATGTTTTTCCCTTTTCACACCATTCTTTGTAAACCCTAGAAATGGTTGTGCGTGAAAATCCCAGTAACTGAGCAGATTGTGAAATACTCAGACCGGCCCGTCTGGCACCAACAACCATGCCACGCTCAAAATTGCTTAAATCACCTTTCTTTCCCATTCTGACATTCAGTGTGGAGTTCAGGAGATTGTCTTGGGGTCACACCCTTAAATGCACTGAAGCAACTGCCATGTGATTGGTTGATTAGATAATTGCATTAATGTGAAATTGAACAGGTGTTCCTAATTATCCTTTAGGTGAGTGTAGATAGATTGTATTGGATGGAAAAATCCAAGTATGGCCATTTTACCCACATAGTTCAGAATCATCTTTAACCTCTTAACTGTCACCGTCCCGCTGGCGGGGCACCTGGCACCCTTTTTTTGATCGCCTTTTTCGTAATTATCTTAAATAAGGGTATCATTCAAAAGCTTACGAACTCAAAATTCATCCTGTGAAAACCGTTTTGAAATTGGATGTTGCGTTACCATGGAAATGGTACTTTAAATTCTTCTAGCGGGCTCCTCCCCCTAGTGGGCGGTGTCATGTTTTATATTACAACATTTTTTTAACTACTTTATAATCAAAATCTTTTCTAATCTTGACAAAACACATATCGTCGGAAAGGTCTGAGTCTCAAGGTTCCATATTTAGTGACCATTTTGTGATGGAAGTGACATTTGGACAGAAATTTACAGGAAAATGCATCAAAAAACAATCAATGGAATTTGAATGACACCCGGTGGCTATTTTTGGTATAGCACCTAAACAAAATCTCATGGGGACTTCAATTTTTATAATGCAGTCAGTGCTCTATATAGGGGAAAGGGAACGATCAGACAGTGCTCTATATAGGGGAAAGGGAACGATCAGTCAGTGCTCTATATAGGGGAAAGGGAACGATCAGACAGTGCTCTATACAGGGAGTGCAGAATTATTAGGCACGTTGATTTTCTGATCATATTTTTTTTCCAGGCACATTTGACCAATTCCAAACCACAGTAATCCTAATAACTACTATTGATTTAGTATTTAATAATGTATAAGTGATATATAATTGTTCATGAAGGCTGGAAATGAAAATCACCTTATATTCAGGTGTGCAGAATTATTAGGCATATTTTCTTTTACAGATAAATTGAGCCAAAAAAGGGATTTAACTCAGACTGAAAAGTCAAAAAGTATTAAATGCCCATGAGAAGGATGCAATACTAATGCAATACTAGACATTGCAGTTAAGGCATGACCATTGGACAGTGAAATGCTCGTTGGGTCAGCAGGATCTGACAAAAACAGGTGGCGAAGAAAAGACACCTGTTAACTGCAAAAGAATGAAGAATTAAGGTGAAGAATTAAGGGTGAAACCATCAGGAACCCTTTAGTCTCCAGCGCCACCATTTTCCAAAGCTGCAACCGACCTGGAGTCTCCAGAAGTGAAGGTGTCAGGATCTCAGAGACTTCAGTTAGGTAAAGAATCCTAAAAAATGACCCCCACTAGATAAGAATCACAAGCTGAAGTGTTGTAAAATACATGAAGAAGGTTTTTTTATAGGCTTTATGGACAGATAGGTTGAGAATGACTCTTGAAGGACCAGCACCTCATCCTCTAGTACCACTGTTTGAAGAATTCATCTTCCAGAATCTGGCAGTACGTTTTGGGAGTTCATTTTAGTCCATCTCTGCAAAACGGACTTCAGGATGGACTAAAATGAACTCCCAAAACGTACTGCCAGATTCTGGAAGATGAATTCTTCAAACAGTGGTGCTAGAGGATGTGGTGCTGGTCCTTCAAGAGTCACTCTCAACCTATAAAACCTATAAAACCTATAAAAAAACCTTCTTCATGTATTTTACAACACTTCAGCTTGTGATTCTTATCTAGTGGGGGTCATTTTTTAGGATTCTTTACCTAACTGAAGTCTCTGAGATCCTGACACCTTCACTTCTGGAGACTCCAGGTCGGTTGCAGCTCTGGAAAATGGTGGCGCTGGAGACTAAAGGGTTCCTGATGGTTTCACCCTTAATTCTTCACCTTAATTCTTAATTCTTTTGCAGTTAACAGGTGTCTTTTCTTCACCACCTGTTTTTGTCAGATCCTGCTGACCCAACGAGCATTTCACTGTCCAATGGTCATGCCTTAACTGCAATGTCTAGTATTGCATTAGTATTGCATCCTTCTCATGGGCATTTAATACTTTTTGACTTTTCAGTCTGAGTTAAATCTCTTTTTTGGCTCAATTTATCTGTAAAAGAAAACATGCCTAATAATTCTGCACACCTGAATATAAGGTGTTTTTCATTTCCAGCCTTCATGAACAATTATATATCACTTATACATTATTAAATACTAAATCAATAGTAGTTATTAGGATTACTGTGGTTTAGAATTGGTCAAATGTGCCTGGAAAAAAAATATGATCAGAAAATCAACGTGCCTAATAATTCTGCACTCCCTGTATAGGGGATAGGGAACGATCAGACAGTGCTCTATATAGGGGATAGGGAACGATCAGACAGTGCTCTATATAGGGAATAGGGAACTATCATACAGTGCTCTATATAGGGGATAGGGAACTATCAGACAGTGCTCTATATAGGGGATAGGGAACGATCAGACAGTGCTCTATATAGGGGATAGGGAACGATCAGACAGTGCTCTATATAGGGGATAGGGAACGATCAGACAGTGCTCTATATAGGGGATAGGGAACGATCAGACAGTGCTCTATAATGGGGATAAGGAATGATCAGACAGTGCACTATATAGGGGATAAGGAATGATCATACAGTGCTCTATACAGGGCATAAGGAATGATCAGACAGTGCATTATATAGGGGATAGGGAACGATCAGACAGTGCTCTATATAGGGGATAGTGAACGATCAGACAGTGCTCTATAATGGGGATAAGGAATGATCAGACAGTGCACTATATAGGGGATAAGGAATGATCAGACAGTGCTCTATACAGGGCATAAGGAATGATCAGACAGTGCATTATATAGGGGATAGGGAACGATCAGACAGTGCTCTATATAGGGGATAGGGAACTATCATACAGTGCTCTATATAGGGGATAGGGAACGATCAGACAGTGCTCTATAAAGGGGATAAGGAAGGATCAGACAGTGCTCTATATAGGGGATAGGGAATGATCAGACAGTGCTCTATATAGGGGATAGGGAACGATCAGACAGTGCTCTATAATGGGGATAAGGAATGATCAGACAGTGCACTATATAGGGGATAAGGAATGATCAGACAGTGCTCTATACAGGGCATAAGGAATGATCAGACAGTGCATTATATAGGGGATAGGGAACGATCAGACAGTGCTCTATATAGGGGATAGGGAACGATCAGACAGTGCTCTATAAAGGGGATAAGGAATGATCAGACAGTGCACTATATAGGGGATAAGGAATGATCAGACAGTGCTCTATACAGGGCATAAGGAATGATCAGACAGTGCATTATATAGGGGATAGGGGATGAACAGACAGTGCTCTATATAGGGGATAGGGAAGGATCAAACAGTGCTCTATATAGGGGATAGGGAAGGATCAAACAGTGCTCTATATAGGGGATAGGGAAGGATCAAACAGTGCTCTATATGGGGAATGATCAGTCAGTGCTCTATATAGGGGATAAGCAATGATCAGACAGTGCTCTATATAGGGGATAGGGAACGATCAGACAGTGCTCTATATAGGGGATAGGGAAGGATCAGACAGTGCTCTATATAGGGGATAGGGAAGGATCAGACAGTGCTCTATATAGGGGATAGGGAACGATCAGACAGTGCTCTATATAGGGGATAGGGAACGATCAGACAGTGCTCTATAAAGGGGATAGGGAACGATCAGACAGTGCTCTATATAGAGGATAGGGAACGATCAGACAGTGCTCTATATAGGGGATAGGGAACGATCAGACAGTGCTCTATATAGGGGATAGGGAATGATCAGACAGTGCTCTATATAAGGGATAGGGAACGATCAGACAGTGCTCTACATAGGAGATAGGGAACGATCAGACAGTGCTCTATATAGGGGATAGGGAACTATCAGACAGTGCTCTATATAGGGGATAGGGAACTATCAGACAGTGCTCTATATAGGGGATAGGGAACGATCAGACAGTGCTCTATATAGGGGATAGGGAACGATCAGACAGTGCTCTATAAAGGGGATAGGGAACAATCAGACAGTGCACTATATAGGGGATAGGGAAGGATCAGACAGTGCTCTATATAGGGGATAGGGAAGGATCAGACAATGCTCTATATAGGGGATAGGGAACAATCAGACAGTGCACTATATAGGGGATAGGGAATGATCAGACAGTGCACTATATAGGGGATAGGGAACAATCAGACAGTGCACTATATAGGGGATAGGGAAGGATCAGACAGTGCTCTATATAGGGGATAGGGAACAATCAGACAGTGCACTATATAGGGGATAGGGAAGGATCAGACAGTGCTCTATATAGGGGATAGGGAACGATCAGACAATGCTCTATATAGGGGATAGGGAAGGATCAGACAATGCTCTATATAGGGGATAGGGAAGGACCAGACAGTGCTCTATATAGGGGATAGGGAAGGATCAGACAGTGCATTATATAGGGGATAGGAAACGATCAGACAGTGCTCTATATAGGGGATAGGGAAGGATCAGTCAGTGCTCTATATAGGGGATAGGGAATGATCAGACAGGGCTCTATATAGGGGATAGGAAACGATCAGACAGTGCTCTATATAGGGGATAGGGAACGATCAGACAGTGCTCTATATAGGGGAT
>JARQWZ010003709.1:107500-132500 GCA_033150135.1 Gobio occitaniae
CTCGGTCCGGATCAAACTGAACAAAGGTTCGGTTCGTTTCTAGTGTGAAAGCATTTTCTGTATGGTTCGGACTTTCAGACCATTTACAGGAAGTTCCTGTTTATGTTTAAATATTATAATGTTATTTTTAAATTCAATTTAGGCTACATTGATTATGAAAAGTGAAAAAATGCGCAATATGTTAGAAGACAGAAGGTCAGATATGATTTTTAAAGAAATTTTGTATGATTTTGCTTAGAAAGCCTTTCTTTAATGTGAATTTCGTTTCGTATAAATTGTATTTTAATTTAAATCTTAATTTTAATCAACGTTTTTTGATCAGATAATTGCCTGGATTTAATAAATAAGAAGCAAAAAGTCTAGCAGACAATAATCGCGTGAGCGATCACATGCTTTACACATGAACTGGAGCGCGTCTCAAATAAAGCGAAACTCAGCAGATACTCGTCTCACAAACATGAGAAATATGTGTATATAAAGCTTGAAATGTCCACTTTTAAACGTAACGAAAAGAAAATAGTCAAGCAATGCGCACTGTTCAATAGTGGCAACGATATGCGTCCGTTCATTCACTCTTGTCAAAGACGCTGACATCAGACACAAGTCCGTTTACAAACCAATCAATGTCAAGATGCCGCCCACATAGATGATGACGAGAGGACACAAGTGTGTCGTGTAAAGCTCTTTAGTGCACTCGCATAATTGCAATGTGAAACCAAACCAAAACTAACCAAATATATAAAATGTATCAAAACATGAACTTCGGTTCGGACCTTGGTGCGGACTTTCAGGTGTGAAAACGCCCTAAAACTAAATATGACTAAATGGCATTTTAGTCAAAAGACTATGACTAAAATAAAATTTGCAGTCAAAATGAACACTGATGCGGATATAAATGAACAGAAGGCTGTGTGCTGAAGTGTGCTCTTGATTTCTCTGCAGAGGGGAATCACTGAGCCATGCAGAGAGAGAAGAAACTTCTAGACAGCGGAGCGTGAGCGCAGAGGTTCGAGCGAGCGCATTCCCGCCGATGGACAAGTGGACATGGGGGCTATGCTGGACCCTCGGCCCCTGTGGTCCACCCCGTCTCCGGCCCGCTGAAGCTCCCGGCGCGGCCCTGGAGCACAGAGGCTGAGAGAGACCTCATGCAGGCGCGCAAGAAGTACGTGCTTCTGGGCCTGTGCACGTGCTCCTGGCTGGTGCTCTATTACTGGGGCGGATTGCAGGACCGCCTCCTGGGGCTCATCCCCTATAGGCGGAGCGAGGTGGTGCGGCCCTGGCCTGACTGGATAGACCGGACTCTGCTCCTGGGCTTTGCCGACCAGGCCGAGCTACAAAATGGCGGAGGACCGGGGGACTCGCCCAGGCAGCGGCGTCAGGCTTGGGCCGGGATCTACAAGGACAGCCATTGCAGGATGGACACCTGCTTCGACTTCGCCCGATGTCAAGCCCAGAGCGGCTTCCGGGTCTACGTCTATCCGCCGGAGAAGGGCGAACGGGTTTCGGAGAGCTATCGGAAGATCCTCACCTCGGTGGCGGAGTCGCGGTATTACACATCGGACCCCAGAGAGGCGTGTCTATTCGTATTGGGCATCGACACGCTGGACAGGGACCAGCTTTCGACGCAGTTTGTGCCTAACGTGGATGAGCGGATCCGAGGATATCCTCTGTGGAACGACGGGAGGAACCACGTCATCTTCAACCTTTATTCCGGCACCTGGCCCAACTACACAGAGGACCTGGGCTTCAACGTGGGCCAGGCAATCCTGGCCAAAGCCAGCCTGAACACGGAACACTTCCGCCCGGGATTTGACGTCTCAATCCCGTTGTTCTCTAAAGAACACCCTCAGAAGGGCGGAGAGCGGGGCTGGCTGGTTCGCAACACCGTCCCTCCCAGGCGGAAATACTTGTTGATGTTTAAAGGTAAACGCTACTTGACGGGCATCGGGTCGGACACTCGCAACGCTTTGCATCACATCCACAACGGCAAGGACATCGTCTCGCTCACGACCTGCCGCCATGGGAAGGACTGGGAGAAGCACAAGGACGCGCGGTGCGACCGGGATAACCAGGAGTATGAGAGGTGAGTCAGATGAGCTCCTGTTCCTACAGCTTGAGGAGATCGCTTTCAGTCCGGGCTCTGAGCGCTTTACGCTGGCTTGAGAAAGATGGACCAGACAGTTTGAAGTTAAAAGTAGTTTGACGGTTTTGAAGTCAATACAGGCTATCAGAAAACAGATGGATGGATGGAAAAATTAGATGGATGATGGATGGATGGATGGATGGATGGAAAAATAAGATAGATAGATAGATAGATGGTAAATGAGATGGATGGATGGATGGATGGATGGATGGATGGATGGATGGATGGATGGATGGATGGATGGATGGATGGTTGGACAGATGGATGGGTGGAAAAATTAGATAGATAGATGGATGGATGAATGAAAAAATTAGATAGATAGATATATAGATATATAGATGGATAGATAAAAAATAGATAGATAGATAGATAGATAGATAGATAGATAGATAGATAGATAGATAGATAGATAGATATAACAGATAGATAGATAGATAGATAGATAGATAGATAGATAGATAGATAGATAGATAGATAGATAGATAGATAGATAGATAGATAGATAGATAGATAGATAGATAGATCTAGGGTGTTACTATGCGTTGCTAAGGTACTCTGGGTGGCTGCTGTGCAGTTGCTAGGGTACTCAAGGTGGTTGCTAGGGTGTTACTATGCGGTTGCTAGGGTACTCAGGGTGCTACTCTGGGGTTGCTAAGCTACTCTGAGTGGTTGCTATGTGAGAGATTCTTCGTGCATTCTAGTGAATTGTTAATATATCGTAAATTAAATCGGGAGAACAGACCATAAATGTGCAGTATATGTTGTTGTTTTTCACTGTTAAAGCGGAATACAATAAAATCATCACGAGGAACAGAAAGCAGCGACTGAAAAGAGAAAAGAGCTCCTGCCATACACATCATATACTTATAACGTCCTCATGTTCAAATATCAGGCGTTGCGTTATTCTCACGATGTCTGAGAATAAACCATGAAGGGAAATCGACAGCTCGTTCAGTCAAACTGACGAATACGCTTTTCTTGCTGAGCAACTGTGACTCCTCAAACCGGAAGTGCCACCCCATAATTCACAGGTGGGATATGATGGGATGGCGTTCAGTCTGTCCGTGACACCTGGGCTCTGTTAAACACAAGCAGCGGCTTCAGTTACTGCGGGTGTGTGTGTCACAGATGAACAGAGTCAAGAGTGAATAACGCCGGAGTGTATCAGGTGTGCTCTTGAGGATGATGTCATACATCATACATGTGTTTGGCTAGTTTTCAACATCTTTCATTCATGAAACATGAGCAGCATGAACACGCTTTCAATAAGCCCCGCCCACCTTGGTTACTGTTGCTAACTCAGACAAGCTTTACAGATCATCCAATATGTGTTAAATTATTGGATGTTATTCCTGCATGGACTGGAATGAAGTGTGGCACTGAAAGATTCATTTGAAGAAATCTCTAAACATGTTAAAACGTGCTAACAACCTGCTAGCAACATGCTAAACAACTCGAGTAGTGTGCTAATTCATGTTAGCAAAATGTTAAAACTTGCTAGCAAAATATTAACAATTGGTAAGGCATCAATAACATGACTTAACACATTGCTAACATGATTTAACGCATTGTTAACATGACTTAGCATGTTGCTAGCATGTTTTAGCATATCGCTAGCATGATTCAGCACATTACCAGCTAGTAATGTGTCAAATCGTGCTATGCTAAAACATGCTAGCAACATGCAACTAGCTAGTAATGTGCTAAATCATTCTAGTGGAATGTTAAAACGTGCTAGTCATGTTAGCAATGCACTAAATCATGTTAGTAATGTGATGTCATGTTAGTGATGTGTAAAAACATGCTAGCAACAAAGTTAAATCATTCATGCAATGTGCTAGGTCATGCTAGTTATGTGTTGAACACATGCTATCAACATGCTAAAATGCTAACAATGTGTTAAGTCAAGTCAAGTCAACTTTATTTATATAGCGCTTTTAACCATTTAGATTGTTTCAAAGCAGCTTTACAGTGTTAAACAGGAAAATAATGCAGCATAATTTTATTCAGCTGTATAGCCATTCTGGAGAAAACACTGATGTCATCAGTTCATTTCAAGTATCATACAGTGACAGTGTGGGCTTTAGATCAATAATTTGATCAGTAATTTAGTTTAAATGGTTAATTTAGTTTATTATTTAGATGTATTTCGATGTTTAGTTGAAAAATGTAATGTCCCCAACTGAGCACGCCAAGCCAGAGGCAACAGTGGCAAGGAAACCAAAACCCCATTAGGTGACCTAATGGAGAAAAATAAACCTTGGGAGAAACCAGGCTCAGTCGGGGTGCCAGTTCTCCTCTAGCCAATTAACAAACAGCGTATTATTATTATTATTCTGGCAGCTTTACAGCTCGGAGGTCATAATAGATCAGAATATTCGAGGGACCGGGGGCAACATGCTGGAGACGGGTTTATTGAGGATGATGTTGATTAAATAATTATTAAAGTGCAATATTCGAATGATCGGAGGCAACACGCTGGAGACGGGTTTATTGAGGATGAAATATCGATTTAAGTATTATTTAATTGTAATATTCGAACAATCTGAGTCAACACGCCGGAGACGGGTTTATTGAGATGCCGTGTCGATGAGGCAGTTGCAGGGGGAGTCTAATCACGGTCTCCCAGACACTTCAGGGTCCTGTGTTGGTCTTCTCTGGGCGCAGGTCCACCATCTGAACTGGATACGGCCCGGATCCGGCTGACTGCAGTAAACCTCGGGATAAAACAGAGAGACTATCATTAGCGTAGATGCCATTCTTCTGATGATGTAACGAGTACATCAGGTGTTATGGGAAGTGTTCCCGGTTCCGGCTGACCTAGTTAATGCAGCCTAACAATCATTTCATTGAAAAAGTGTTTTATGTGTATGCCACAGTAAAGAGATGTGTTTTTAGTCTAGATTTAAACTGACAGAGTGTGTCTGCTTCCCGAACAATGTTAGGAAGACTGTTCCAGAGTTTAGGTGCTAAATAGGAAAACGATCGACCGCCTGCAGTTGATTTGGATATTCTCGGTATGATCAACTGGCCAGAATTTTGAGACCACAGTAGACGTGATGGAGTATAATATGTTAAGAGCTCGCTCAAGTATTGGGGAGCTAAACCATTTAGTGCTTTGTAAGTAATAAGTAAGATTTTAAAATTTTAGTTTAATAGGCAGCCAGTGCAGTGTTGACAGAACTGGGCTAATATGGTCATACTTCCTGGTTCTAGTAAGAACTCGAGCTGCTGCGTTTTGGACCAGCTGGAGTTTATTTATTAAGCGAGCAGGGCAACCACCCAGTAGAGCATTACAATAATCTAACCTTGAGGTCATGAACGCATGAACTAACTGTTCACCATTTTGCATTGAGAGCATGTGCCGTAATTTAGATATATTTTTAAGATGGTAGAAAGCAGTTTTACAGATGCTAGAAACGTGGCTTTCAAACGAAAGATTGGTATCAAAGAGCACACCCAGGTTCCTCACTGACGACGAGGACTTGACAGAACAGCCATCAAGTGTTAGACAGTATTCTAGGTTACTACTTGTGGAGCTTTTTTGTCCAATAATTAAAAATTCAGTTTTTTCTGAATTGAGTTGCAGGAAATTACCGGTCATCCAATGTTTTATATCAGCTATGCATTCCGTTAATCTTGTGAATTGGTAAGTTTCTTCAGGGCGTGAAGAAATATAGAGCTGAGTATCGTCAGCATAACAATGAAAACTAACGCCATGCTTCCTAATGATATCTCCCAGTGGTAGCATGTACAGGGTGAAGAGTAGCGGTCCTAGCACTGAGCCCTGTGGTACTCAATACTGAACTTGCGATCGGTGTGACATATCTTCATTTACTACTACAAACTGATAACGGTCGCATAGGTATGATTTAAACCATGATAATGCAATTCCACTAATACCTACATCATTTTCGAGTCTATTCAAAAGAATGTTGTGGTCGATAGTATCGAATGCAGTGCTAAGATCGAGTAACACTAATAGAGAGATACAGCCACGATCGGATGATAAGAGCAAATCATTTGTAACTCATTTATGACTTAAATTAACATTTAAGTCATAAATGTTAATAACATGTTAAAGCATACAAGCAAAACCAAATGCTAAACATGCAAGCAACACAATGTTAAATCATGCTAGCAGCGTGCTAAGTCATGGTAGTAATGTGTTGCAACATGCTAGTAAAATGCTAAATAATGTTACAAATGTTACTAGCTTTCCTGTAGCTCAAACAGTAGAGTGTGGCGCTAACAACGCCAAGGTCATGGGTTCGATTCCCAGGGAAAGCAAGAACTGACAAAATGTCAAACGTGTACCTTGAATGCAATGTAAGTCGCTTTGGATAAAAGCGTCTGCCAAATGCATAAATGTAAATGTAATGTAAATGTAAATGTGCTGAGTCATGCTACTAATGTGTTGCAACAAGCTAAATCATGCTAACAATGTGCAAAGTCATATTAGTTTGCTAAAACATGCTAACAACATGTTAAATAATGTTAACTATGTGTTAATGCTAGTAAAATGCTAAATAACATTAAAAATGTGCTGTCATGCTTCTAATGTGTTGCAACAAGCTAAATCATGCTAGCAAAATGTTAAATCATGCTAGTAATGTGTTAAAACATGTTAACAACATGAAAAATCATACTAGCAATGTGCTAAGTCATACTAGTAATGTGGTAAAACATGTAAACAACATGTTAAAACATGCTATAAAACATGCTAGCAACAAAATGTTAAATCACGCTATCAACATGCTAAGTCATGCTAGTAAATGTTAAAACTGGCAAGCAACATGTTAGCAATATGATAAATCATGTTAACAGTGTTAAGTCATGCTAGTAATGTGCAAATTCATGCTAAAAATGTGCTAAAACATGGTAAAAGCATGTTAAATCCTGCTAGAGATGTTAAAACGTGCTAGCAATGTGCTTATTCATGTTGGCAACAATGTGAAAACATGCTAGCAAGATGTTAAAACATATTAGTAATGTCTTAAAACATGTTAGCAATTGGAAAGACGTGCTAGCAAACATGCTAATGCATGTTGACAATGTATTCAAACATGCTAATAACATGATTAAACTTGCTAGGAAGCTTATAAAACTCACTTCAATTTAAAATGTAATTTTTGCATGTGAAACGAAACATGCAGATCCACTTGCATTAGAAAAGAGCAAAAGCTTGAGTGAGAGAGTGCACATGGAAACCATTGCTAAGGCAGGATTGGTCAGTGACATTTTAAGGCGGGGCTTAGATTTTATTAATGAGCGAGTTTTCACAAAAAGAGTTGTGACACAAAAAGCTTCAATTTGAATTATTCTTAGAGGACTGTAAATAAAACATAACATTATGGTTAAAAGGACAGTCCTATGTCAAGTAGTTGTGGCCATAGATATACATAATAAAGGCTAGATGTCTCGTCCGCGCTGCTGGCCAATGGAGGTCGACGTCTGCACCTGGCGGCCATCTTGTCACAGTCTGCACCTGGCGGCCATCTTGTCACAGTCAGTTCGCTCACTCGTAACATTGTGTTTTAATGGTGCATGTACTTTTTAAATAACCATAACTTGCTACATTTTCTACCGATTTTCAAACTGTTTGGTTTTTTATAAACGTCAGAGATGTAGTTATGACACTGCATACTTATGAAAAAATATTCATAATTTGTTCAAGCATACAGAATTATAGCCACGTTAATAACGTTTGTGAAACCAAACAAATTTGTAAATCCGTCCAGATTTCAGCGAGATAAGAGTATTTGTGTTCAGATCACTCGCCTTACATCAGGAGCCCGCCAGAAAGCTGGCCTGAGACAAGATGGCCGCCGGGGATGAGGACGTTAAGACATCTAGCCTTTATTATGTATATCTATGGTTGTGTCAGCTGTTCTGTGAGTCAAACCACAAAGTATTTTTTGGACATTTCCAAATAGTTTTGTAACGCCCAATGGAGTTGAACAGATTTTGGGTGGAGAGATGGAAGAAATATGTGAAAGAAAGGGAGGAGGACTAATGCAGGGCCTGTGTATGAATGTGTATGAATCCAGTGCGGGTCTTAAAGGGGCAGACGCAGAGTAAACGCCTGGCTCGCCTCTCTCGGTTTGTGGATGAATGTGTTCATTTATTCCTCATGTGTTAGCGATACAGGTTTGAGGTGGTCCTGCGCAAACCTTTATTTCTTCTGGAATAAACATGGTGGTTTACATCCTGGAGGTCTAAGCAGGGTAAAGTGTGTGTTACGCTCTGGCAGGGTAAAGTGTGTTTTACGCTCTGGCAGGGTAAAGTGTGTTTTACGGTAAAGTGTGTGTTACGCTCTGGCAGGGAGGATTGTAGCCTGAATGGTAGTTTGAGAGAAAATTCAACCCTATAATATTTCATATGACGTGACATGTAGTCACTTTACTAAATAGCAAAATAATCACATGAACATATTTCATGTCATCTTTTAATGTATTTATTTTAAATAAATATATAATTGTTTTTTAATAAATAAATAATGTATTTTATACTTTTTTCATATAATTTCTGTGTATTCTGTAAATTGTTATAATAAATGTGTAAAATTTTTTATTAATTTTGAATAATAATATTTAATTGTTTTAATATTTGTTATTTATTTGATACTTTTTTCTTATCATTTCTGAGTAATAAATATGTTATTATTTTTAAATGAATATTTTGTATTTATACTTTTTGTCTTATACACAAATTATATGTTAAATAAATGTGTAATTATATATATATATATATATATATATATATATTTTTATTTTTTATTTTTTTTTTTTATTAATATATAATTATATTAATAAAAATATATAGTTATATAGTTTTATAAATATATAGTTTTTTTTAAAGAAATACATATTTTATATTTATATTTTTTTCTGAGTATTTCTAAGTATTCTATAAATTAAGTATTTGTTAAATAAATGTGTAAAATATTTTATTATTTAAAAATGGATATATAGATAATATTTTTAAAAATAAATAAAAACTTTTTTTCTTATAATTTCTGAGTATTTTACAAATTATGTTATAAATAAATGTGTAAAATGTTTTTATTAATTTTTAAGAATAAATATATAATTGTTTTAATATTTGTTATCTATTTCAGTATTCTATAAATTAAGTTTATTTTATAAATAAATATGTTATTATTTTTAAATGAATATTTTTTTATTATTAAAAAAATATATATAATATTTAAAAAAAATAAACAAATAGTTTTATATTTATTTTATACTTTTTTATTATAATTTCTGAGTATTATTTAAATGAAGTATATTTATAAATTACATTTAAAATATATATATATATTTATATAAAGTGTTTTATATGAATGAATTAATTTTTTATGTGAATTTCATATATATTTTATTGGGAATAAAATTCATATAAAATATTCCTTCATTCATATAAAACACTTTATATATATAATTTATTTTAAATGGATGAACATGAACAAAGCACTATGATTATTCATAACGCATAAATGTTGGGCATTAGTTGAGAAATATTGTGATATTTGTAATATATAATATGATTTTATGAGCCATGTTTAAAGACATTATAAAATATCCGGAATATGCTACGTTTCACGCCTGAGATCAGTTGAATTATATATTATCTCAAAATAAAACCAATCCCATTATAATAAACAACACGCCTTGGAGTTTTCTGCATGGTGTCAGATTATTAAATAATACCAGACCATAACTCCAGTAAATCAGTGTAATAGAGTAAAGTGTCGTTTATTCTTGTGATCAAAGCATCATTACTCCAGTCTTCAGTGTCACATGACCCTTCAGTCATTCTCATACGAGGATCTGATGACACATTTCCCTTTGTGAGGGTTTGAGGAGGTTGGACTCGGAGAACTGGGTCTGTCTCTTATTTCACAGCTAAGGTGCCGAACTCAGAAATAGCACTGAGGAGGTTCTCTGGGGTTAATGATCTCCAGCATCTGCTACTTCCACAGATTAACCTGAAGCCACACGGAGCATCCCACTGAACCGGGGACAGCGAGGAAACCAGGAATGAACTCGCTGCAACCGCATGGCCTACATTCATTCACTTCTCAGGGCTCGGAGGGGGTTGTGGGGGGGGAACTTGCATTGTACTGGGAATGTAAATGAGAAGGAGTTTGTGGGAAGAAAAATAGGGCAGGCTGTTTCGGGACAGTTTTGGGACACACACAGACGGAGGATTATACTGCAATACTGAGTATACTCTCTTCAATACCACTGGAGACTTCTGGGAAGGCATTAGCGTGTGTGTGTGTGTGTGTGTGAGATAGTAAAATGCGGCACCTTTCTCGACAGCTAACAAGGTCTCCATGACTACACTGCTACCATGTGCTTCGCTGGAACAGAAGAGGTCATTATTCTCCATTCTCAAGGAGAACAGAAGAATTATGTTCTGCCTTCTCACATCTGAGATTACAAACTCAGGTGTAAATGATCACGACTGCGATGAACTTCATAAGGCGTGTGTGTGTGTGTGTGTGATGAGGTCTCGATGAGAAACGCTACACCCGCTGTAATTCGGGGGCTGTGTAACTGCACCCCTGAAGAGGATCTCATTATTACTACAAAAAATCTCGTTATTACGACAAAACATATAATTATTACGACAAAACATCTCATTATTACTACAAAACATCTCGTTATTACGACATCCCATCTTGTTATTACGACAAAACGTATCATTATTGCTACAAAACAGCTCGTTATTACGACAAAACATCTCGTTATTACTACAAAACATCTCGTTATTGCTACAAAACATCTCGTTAATACGACAAAACATCTCGTTATTACGACAAAACATCTCGTTATTATGACAAAACATATCGTTATTACGACAAAACATATCATTATTACGACAAAAAATCTCGTTATTATGACAAAACATCTTGTTATTACTACAAAACATCTCGTTATTATGACAAAATATCTCATTATTACTAAAAAACATCTCGTTATTACTACAAAACATCTCGTTATTACGACAAAACATCTCGTTATTACTACAAAACATCTCGTTATTACGACATCCCATCTTGTTATTACGACAAAACATATCGTTATTACGACAAAATATCTCATTATTACTAAAAAACATCTCGTTATTACTACAAAACATCTCGTTATTACGACAAAACATCTCGTTATTACAACAAAACATCTCGTTATTACTACAAAACATCTCGTTATTACGACATCCCATCTTGTTATTACGACAAAACATATCGTTATTACGACAAAACATCTCATTATTACGACAAAACATCTTGTTATTACGACAAAACATTTAGTCATTAAGACATCCCATCTTGTTATTACGACAAAACATATCGTTATTACGACAAAACATCTCGTTATTACGACAAAACATCTTGTTATTACGACAAAACATCTCGTCATTAAGACATCCCATCTTGTTATTACGACAAAACATCTCGTCATTAAGACTTCCCATCTTGTTATTACAACAAAACCTACCATTATTACGACAAAACATCTCGTTATTACGTCATCCCATCTTGTTATTACGACAAAACATATCATTATTGCTACAAAACATCTCGTTAGTACGACAAAACATCTCGTTATTACTACAAAACATCTCGTTATTACTACAAAACATCTCGTTATTACGACAAAACATCTTGTTATTACTACAAAACATCTCGTTATTACGACATCCCATCTTGTTATTACGACAAAACATCTCGTTATTACGACAAAATATCTTGTTCTTATGACAAAATATCTCGTTATTACGACATCCCATCTTATTACGACAATCCCTATCATTATTACGATAAAACATCTCGTTATTACGACAAAACATTTCGTTATTACGACATCCCATCTTGTTATTACGACAAAACATATCGTTATTACATCAAAACATCACGTTATTACGACAAAACATCTCGTTATTACTACAAAACATCTCGTTATTACGACAAAACATATCTTTATTACGACAAAACATCTCGTTATTATGACAAAACATCTTGTTATTACGACAAAACATCTTGTTATTACGATGTCCCATCTTGTTATTACAACAAAAAATATCGTTATTACGACATCCCATCTTGTTATTACGACAAAACCTATCATTATTACGACAAAACATCTCGTTATTACGACATCCCATCTTGTTATTACGACAAAACATATCTTTATTACGACAAAACATCTCGTTATTACTACAAAACATCTCGTTATTAGAACAAAACATCTCGTTATTACGACATCCCATCTTGTTATTACGACAAAACCTATCATTATTACGACAAAACATCTCGTTATTATGACAAAACATCTTGTTATTACGACAAAACATCTCGCTATTACGACATCCCATCTTGTTATTACGAGAAAACCTATCATTATTACGACAAAACATTTCGTTATTACTACAAAACATCTCGTTATTATGACAAAACATCTCGTTATTATTACAAAACATCTTGTTATTACAACAAAACATCTCATTATTACGACAAAACATCTCGTTATTACTACAAAACATCTTGTTATTACGACAAAACATCATTACGACAAAACATCTCGTTATTACGACAAAACATCTCGTTATTACGACATCATATCTCGTTATTACGACAAAACATCATTATTACAACAAAACATCTCGTTATTACGACAAAACATCTCGTTATTACGACATCACATCTCGTTATTACGACAAAACATATCATTATTATGACAAAACATCTCGTTATTACGACATCACATCTCGTTATTACAACAAAAGATCTCGTTATTACGATAAAACATCTCATTATTACTACAAAACATCTCGTTATTACTACAAAACATCTCGTTAATAAGAAGATACTTTATAAAGACAGTACATTACGCATATACAGACAGGAGCCATCTTGGAAAACAGTCTCGAGTCGAGAAAACAAGTCGAGCCACGGTTGAATAATCCGCCATCTCTTTAGTGTGTATCCTGTGGAATCACTAGTCTCTGTTGGATTCAGTTTTTAAAAAAAATATTTGTATTTATTTATTTTCTCTGTTGCGTTCAGTGCTTTCTTCCAGAAACAACGGACCATGAGATTCCAAGTCACAGTTCATCACTTAGCACAGCGTTTTCCAAGATGGCTCCTGTCTGTATACGCGTAATGTTCTGTCTTTATAAAGTATCTTCTTATTAAACTGTTTGTACACTTACACAGTTCTCAATGCTTGGGTTTGCGTGTAGGGACCCTCATTATACTACTGTGTTAGTGTGAGGCTATTTTGAGCCTTGTTAGTGGTGTTAACTAGCGATTTAATTTGACTTATTCTATGCCTCATATACTAGCGTTATAAGCTAATCTGTTTTTAGAGATAAAACTCTTTACATTCGATTTTCATGAAAACGCATCCCAGAGAACGATCTACTCGGTAACCATGTGTTAATTACCCCTAGGTTCATTTTTCACCGGAGTTGTCCTTTAATGAACTTCATAAGGCGTCTCTTCCGCTGCGTGACCTGGTGTGTGTGTGTGTGTGTGTGATGAGGGCTCGATGAGAAACGCTACACCCGCTGTAATTCAGGGGCTGTGTAACTGCACCCCTGGAGAGAGTGTGGTTTGTGTGGCCGTCCGTCTTCCTCTCTCGTCTTTTGTGCGCTCTCTTTTTTCCTCTCATTTTCTCTCACTTCTCATTACCTCACCGCTCTCCAATCCCTTGACCCTCTTTCCACATCTATCCAGGCCAACTCTTTTACATACACACACACACACACACACACACACACACAGGCATTTGCTTATTGGCGCGCAGAGCGAAACATGCTAATTTACTCTTCATGCATGAAGACTTTATGCCTGCGCCTCAACACATGCACACTCATCAGTGCACTAAACGTGTTCACTGCTCACTTCAGATCCAGGATGAACACATGCACACTCATCAGGGCACTAAACGTGTTCACTGCTCACTTCAGATCTGGGATGAACACATGCACACTCATCAGGGCACTAAACGTGTTCACTGCTCACTTCAGATCTGGGATGAACACATGCACACTCATCAGGGCACTAAACGTGTTCACTGCTCACTTCAGATCTGGGATGAACACATGCACACTCATCAGGGCACTAAACGTGTTCACTGCTCGCTTCAGATCCGGGATGAACACATGCACACTCATCAGGGCACTAAACGTGTTCACTGCTCACTTCAGATCTGGGATGAACACATGCACACTCATCAGGGCACTAAACGTGTTCACTGCTCACTTCAGATCCGGGATGAACACATGCACACTCATCAGGGCACTAAACGTGTTCACTGCTCACTTCAGATCCGGGATGAACACATGCACACTCATCAGGGCACTAAACGTGTTCACTGCTCACTTCAGATCCGGGATGAACACATGCACACTCATCAGGGCACTAAACGTGTTCACTGCTCGCTTCAGATCCGGGATGAACACATGCACACTCATCAGTGCACTAAACGTGTTCACTGCTCGCTTCAGATCTGGGATGAACACATGCACACTCATCAGGGCACTAAACGTGTTCACTGCTCGCTTCAGATCCGGGATGAACACATGCACACTCATCAGTGCACTAAACGTGTTCACTGCTCGCTTCAGATCCGGGATGAACACATGCACACTCATCAGGGCACTAAACGTGTTCACTGCTCACTTCAGATCCGGGATGAACACATGCACACTCATCAGGGCACTAAACGTGTTCACTGCTCACTTAAGATCCAGGATGAACACATGCACACTCATCAGTGCACTAAACGTGTTCACTGCTCGCTTCAGATCCGGGATGAACACATGCACACTCATCAGTGCACTAAACGTGTTCACTGCTCGCTTCAGATCCGGGATGAACACATGCACACTCATCAGTGCACTAAACGTGTTCACTGCTCACTTCAGATCCAGGATGAACACATGCACACTCATCAGTGCACTAAACGTGTTCACTGCTCGCTTCAGATCTGGGATGAACACATGCACACTCATCAGTGCACTAAACGTGTTCACTGCTCGCTTCAGATCCGGGATGAACACATGCACACTCATCAGTGCACTAAACGTGTTCACTGCTCGCTTCAGATCCGGGATGAACACATGCACACTCATCAGTGCACTAAACGTGTTCACTGCTCGCTTCAGATCTGGGATGAACACATGCACACTCATCAGTGCACTAAACGTGTTCACTGCTCGCTTCAGATCTGGGATGAACACATGCACACTCATCAGTGCACTAAACGTGTTCACTGCTCACTTCAGATCCGGGATGAACACATGCACACACATCAGTGCACTAAACGTGTTCACTGCTCACTTCAGATCCGGGATGAACACATGCACACTCATCAGTGCACTAAACGTGTTCACTGCTCGCTTCAGATCTGGGATGAACACATGCACACTCATCAGTGCACTAAACGTGTTCACTGCTCGCTTCAGATCTGGGATGAACACATGCACACTCATCAGTGCACTAAACGTGTTCACTGCTCGCTTCAGATTCGGGATGAACACATGCACACTCATCAGTGCACTAAACGTGTTCACTGCTCACTTCAGATCCGGGATGAACACATGCACACTCATCAGTGCACTAAACGTGTTCACTGCTCACTTCATATCCGGGATGAACACATGCACACTCATCAGGGCACTAAACGTGTTCACTGCTCACTTCAGATCCGGGATGAACACATGCACACTCATCAGTGCACTAAACGTGTTCACTGCTCGCTTCAGATCCGGGATGAACACATGCACACTCATCAGTGCACTAAACGTGTTCACTGCTCGCTTCAGATCCGGGATGAACACATGCACACTCATCAGGGCACTAAACGTGTTCACTGTTCACTTCAGATCCGGGATGAACACATGCACACTCATCAGGGCACTAAACGTGTTCACTGCTCACTTCAGATCCGGGATGAACACATGCACACTCATCAGTGCACTAAACGTGTTCACTGCTCGCTTCAGATCCGGGATGAACACATGCACACTCATCAGTGCACTAAACGTGTTCACTGCTCACTTCAGATCCGGGATGAACACATGCACACTCATCAGGGCACTAAACGTGTTCACTGCTCACTTCAGATCCGGGATGAACACATGCACACTCATCAGTGCACTAAACGTGTTCACTGCTCACTTCAGATCCGGGATGAACACATGCACACTCATCAGTGCACTAAACGTGTTCACTGCTCGCTTCAGATCCGGGATGAACACATGCACACTCATCAGTGCACTAAACGTGTTCACTGCTCACTTCAGATCCGGGATGAACACATGCACACTCATCAGGGCACTAAACGTGTTCACTGCTCACTTCAGATCTGGGATGAACACATGCACACTCATCAGTGCGCTAAACGTGTTCACTGCTCGCTTCAGATCCGGGATGAACACATGCACACTCATCAGGGCACTAAACGTGTTCACTGCTCGCTTCAGATCCGGGATGAACACATGCACACTCATCAGGGCACTAAACGTGTTCACTGCTCACTTCAGATCCGGGATGAACACATGCACACTCATCAGTGCACTAAACGTGTTCACTGCTCGCTTCAGATCTGGGATGAACACATGCACACTCATCAGTGCACTAAACGTGTTCACTGCTCGCTTCAGATCCGGGATGAACACATGCACACTCATCAGTGCACTAAACGTGTTCACTGCTCACTTCAGATCCGGGATGAACACATGCACACTCATCAGGGCACTAAACGTGTTCACTGCTCACTTCAGATCCGGGATGAACACATGCACACTCATCAGGGCACTAAACGTGTTCACTGCTCACTTCAGATCTGGGATGAACACATGCACACTCATCAGTGCACTAAACGTGTTCACTGCTCACTTCAGATCTGGGATGAACACATGAGGCCATTTCCCAGGATTCAGTAGAGGCTAATCCTAGAACCTGATATTTTAATAAATGTTAATATTTATTAATTTTACAAATGATTATTATTATTATTATTATAAAATAATAAATGTATTTTATATTTATTATATTTGATAGATGTTTTATATGTTTTATTATATTTTATTATTTGTATTTATTTTTATTATATTTTATATATATTATATTTATATGATATATTTATTTATTTTAAGGATTTTTGTTTGTTATATTTCCTATATAAATTAGTTTTCTTTTCTTTTTTTTTAAATCTTTATTTTACAAATACATTTATTTTATATTTTATGTTCATCATATATTTATATATATTTTATACATTCATTTATTATAAAATAATATTTTATATTTTATTTAAATTGTGTTTATTTGTATTATATACATATACTATACTTATACATATATATATTATTTATATATTTATTATTTACATTTTATATATATATATATATATATATATATATATATATATATATATATATATATATATATATATATATATATATATATATATATATATATATATAATACATTATATATTAATTTCTTTATTTTAAATCTTTATTTCTTTATTATTTTTTACTTTTTCCTAACAGTGAAGCCTGTACTTTATATATGTAAGACCTGTACATTTAATGGTTCACTCCTGACTCTGGTGTTGAGCTACAGTGTCACCTACGCATTTAGGGATCTCACAGAAAGTCCTGCAGTACACACACACACACACACACACACACACACACACACACACACACACACACACACACACACACACACACACACACACACACACACACACAGTTTCTGGCTCTGTATTGTGTGGTTAATCTAGGGCGTTGAGTGCTGTCAAACAGGACGACAGGCAGCTCTAGACATGCCCATATCACACACACACACACACACACAACTGTCAAACGGACTCTTCAGAGACAGACTGACACATATTATAAATTATTTTAAAACCTGGAGAAATGTGGAGTTTACAAGCGGTCAGACTCACTCATTCGACTCATCACAACCACGAGCCACGTCAGTCACATTCATACAATTCTATATTTCTATATAAACGCATTTGTTTATTTATTGTTCGAATATTACTTATATGCCTCCTGAAAACCAATCAGCTTCCACTTGGCAAAGCAGGAAGTCCCTTCCCTCAAGGGCAAACGCTCTCCGTGTTAAATGGTGTGTGTCAGAATAGCTCATCATTTGGGGCTGTTATCGGTGCTTTATCTCGCTCCGCAGCGGTGGATCTGAGAGAATCCATCCGGATCACGTCTGGCTCTGTCAGTCTCTGCTGGAGCCCAAACTCCAGGAGACTGACGGGAAGACGTCCCGCACCCTCTTACTAAACGCCCTGTGCTTTACCTTTCATCGTGCAAATATAACACAATCACACTGAACATAATCACACTAGCTTTGAGTGTCCAGATTATGAGCTTCCACTGAGACCGTTTGAAGGCTTTACTTTAGAACGGGGAAATAAACCTTGTGAAATGCATGTGACCTTCAGAAGGATTGTATTGGCGTTCTATATCCCATATTTATATATACTCAGTACATATCCATGTCCTGCACTTATGCAAACGTTGTATATCCTGCACTTGCTGCTATTGCACTTCTGGTTAGACATAAACTGCATTTCGTTGCCTTGTACTTGTACTTGTGTAATGACAATAAAGTTGAATCTAATCTAAAAAAATATCCTAAAGTGTTAAGGATGAGGGTTTGACTGGGTTATGCCGTTGCTTTTGTAATTTTTTACCAAAAAATTTACGTTTTTTTTTTTTTTTACTTCATCGGAATGGCATGAAATTTGGTAATGGTTTTGGCACTTGATGTGTAAACACACACACACACACACACACACACACACACACACAGTTAAATGGTCCTGAAAGAAACAGTCACACTTGTGTTATTCACGCATTGGAAATGAATGAGAGATGAATCTCATCTAGTGGAGGCGTTTGGTACTGCAGCCATACACAATCTGACTGAAAGCTCATTTTCTGAGATATCAACCTCAGATTTGAAACACAACTTTGCTTTGATTTTGAGTAAAATGTGTTTTTGAAAATATACATTTTAACATTTTTGTGTATTTTTCATAATAAACGTAAAAGTAAAACTTTTTTAAAACGTTTTTCTCTTCAGCAATAATCTGCCACGTTTCATCTTTAAAAAGAGATCAAAACTTCAGTCTGTGCTCTACAGTATTCAAGATTTATGACCGTTTAAGATGGACATAAATGAAATAAATGGATCATAACTACTACATATAATTCAGTACCATAAAATACAAAATATTAAAGGCACAAAATGTAAGAATTTTGCATTAAAATATAAAAAAAACACTAGAACAGTGTCATATATTTTGTTGACTTGTGTACTTACATCAGGGGTCTCCAAACTCAATCCTGGAGGGCCGCTGTCCTGCAGAGTTTAGCTCCAACCCCAAATAAACACACCTGAACCAGCCAATCAAGGTCTTCCACGCATAGATATACATAATAAAGGCTAGATGTCTCGTCCGCGCTGCTGGCCAATGGAGGTCGACGTCCGCACCTGGCGGCCATCTTGTCACTGTCAGCTCGCTCACTCATTGTGTTTTAATGGTGCGTGTACTTTTTAGATAAACATAACTTGCTCAATTTTCTACCGATTTTCAAACTGTTTGGTTTGTTTCTGCATACTTATGAATAATTATTCATAATTTGTTCAAGCATCCCGAATTATAGCCACGTTAATAACGTTTATAAGAAACCAAACCGTTTGTAAATCCGTCAAGATTTCAGCGAGATAAGAGTATTTGTGTTCAGATCACTCGCCTTACATCAGGAGCCTGCCAGAAAGCTTGCCTGTGACAAGATGGCCGCCGGTGAGGACGTCAGAGACTCCGCCGTAAGACATCTAGCCTTTATTATGTATATCTATGCTTCCACGGCTCTGGTTAGACACTGAATTAAACACACAGGTTCAGGTGTGTTTAATTGGGGTTGGAGCTAAACTCTGCAGGACAGCGGCACTCCAGGAGGAGTTTGGAGACCCCAGACTTACATTATCCCAAATATTCCCAAAAATGTTAAAATCCACAGAAATCCACGGACCTATAAAATGACATAATACCCGCGTTACCCTCTGGTTTTATTTTGTAGAAACCATGGAAACACCAAAATAGCATAATTAGCTCTGTCGGGTAATATTATATAGGAATCGTCCCCTCTATACAGATAAAAACACATATGCACACATACGTATCCAAACGTGTGAAACGTAATGCTTGCGTACATGCGGTCACCGTTTTCATGGAATCACCTTTTTATGGGTTTCGAGGGGAAGTTTCGAAACTATTTCATGGTTTGCATTCCCGGCCACCAAACGCTGTTGCCATGCGGATGGGATCCGGAACGCATTGGGGGTTTTCTGTTTTAATTGAGGATAATGTTGTTTAAATGGCACCACATTAAATAACTAATCAGCTTTTACAACAGAAATTAATCAAAACTTTTCTTCATAAACAAAATAAATTTCCGATCATCACTGTAAGGCTGCTTTGAAGCAATCTGTGTTGCAAAAGCGCTGTATAAATGAAGGTGACTTGACTTCAGGAATGGCCAATATTTTGAGAGTAGAACGGTTCTTCTCTCTAAACCCCGCCTCTCTGAGAGCTGCTCTGCTCTGATTGGTCAGACGGCCCAGTCTGCTCTGATTGGTCAGAAAGCAAACGCTCATTATTATATCTGAATCTCAGGAACAGTAACGATGGTGTGGGTTTGACCGTCTCAATCTCAGCAGAAAACAGCGTCTTCTCCACATGAACAACACCAACCAAACTCTTCCAGTCTCAGAGACGACTACAGTGAGTGAGGGCGGGGCTAAGAGACCCTGAGCAACCAATGGGGTGACATTATGCAAATTAGTTATACATAGATTCAGCAGGAAGTGAGACTGGAATTACTGGCGACTCGTTTCAGTTCAGAATCATAATAACAATTAAAGCTGCGGCGAAACATTGAACTTTGTAAGGCCTCCACGGACACGCCCTTCAGCGAAAACTCAAGATCTTCACAATTTAACATCGCCAAGGCCTTAAGATTAGACTGACCAAATATAATGTCGATATTATAAAAGTTTGTGAAAGTACAACGTCTGGAAAATGCAGAAAATGCTAAATATCTCACTTCCTGTTGGATTTCAGATTTTACTCCCAGGGACTTTTTTGTAGGTGTCGGGCTGTTACATGTGCATACCAAATTTCATACTTATACATGAAACATAGCGCAAATGGCACTTAATTAAAATTTTGTAGGTGGCGCTATCGAGCCATTTTGCTACACCTAATTCTGAAACCCATATCAGACGTAAACATTCACCACTTTCATGAGTTTTCGAGAAGGTTTAGGCCCTCAAAAATGCGATTAATTTCAGGCCCTAAAAATAGCCTTTAAAGGGATAGTTCACAGGGATAGTGATTTACTCACCCTCAAGTCATCCGGGGTGTGTATGACTTTATTCTTTCAGACAAATAAAATCTGAGTGATATTAAAAATGTTCTGGCTAATCCAAGCATTATAATAGCAGTAATAGTTGCTCTGTTTTTGAAGTCCATAAAAAATGCAACTGCTCCACGCGGCTCCGGGGTGTTAATAAAGGCCTTCTGAAGCGAATCGATGTGTTTGTGTAAGAAAAATATCCATATTTAAACATTTATTTCATTTTTTTCTATGGCGAATAAGGTCAAAATACCGGCGCGATCATAGATATATACATAGACTCCTCATTAGTGCTTGCGCGGATCGGTCGAATGAGGCATCTACGTATATATATCTATGGTCGCGTCATTATTTTGACCTTATTCGCCGGAAGTTATGGCGCTGGGAAACCTAGATGACATTCGTCTGATAAGAGGTAAAAAATAACAAATACTGTTGGGTTTCTCGCAGAAAGCGATGGTTTCGTGTCTTCAGACATCAATGTGTCGCCATGGTTTAATAAGGATTCGTATGTCTGTGTGTTTTTACTCTCATTGCTCTCATACTCTAAAATCTCCCCATTGACATCATTATACGACTATCACACTGTTAAACATCTTCATTTGTGTTCGACTGAAGAAACAAACACACCTACATCTCTGATGCCCTGGGGGTGAGCAGATCAACATAAGAATTTTGTTTTTGGGTGAACTATCTCTTTAACGGCAGAGTATGCATTTAATTGTGTGTGTGTTTGCCTTCCACACCCATGACCTTTCGACTATTTAGCTGAATACCTGTTAAAAAGATTGTTTACATTCATTCATTTATGTAGGAATAGCACAACAAGCTGACCTTTAGCGTGACCCGTCATTAATCCGAGGGTCAGCGGAGATCATGTGAAGGATCTGGACAGAAGGTCGAGCGCACCTGAGCCCAGCCAAAACCACGCTGGCTAAATCTGAGCACACGAGCTCCAGGCTAGATGAACTGTCAGTGTTAAACACGGGCGTGCCCTAGATAAGCCTGTCAGACGAGGGACGCGTTCAGCGTTATGAATTAATCATTTGAGAATTGGTTGAACTTCTATTTGACAAAGGCCTCGATGGCAGCGTTCACCTGTGGCGGTTAGATAGCGCCGCTATCACAACAGCTCCGTGATGAAGCGTCTCTGCGAGGTCTAGACGCCGAAGGGCTGTATCCATGGAAACAGTGCTCTAAACCCAAACAAACCCGATTTAACCCTCTGCTGCTCTTCATTTAGGGGTTGCATTGGTCATCTTCCCGGTCATAAGTAACCGGACACCGATCCTGCCTCCACCTCAGTAAAACCAATGCAAATTATTTTTCTTCAATAATATTTTTTCTTTTTAATTTTGTATTTTGAGATGATTTGATGATATTTGTTTAAAGGTGAACTATGTAGGATTTTTGCAGTAAAATATCCAGAAACCACTAGGCCAGTGTTATATATTTTGTTCAGTTGAGTACTTAGAATATCCCAAATGTTTCCAACTATTTGTAAGTCGTGAGAAATTGCTATTTTAACCGAGGAACCGGGACGTGTGAGCTATGCGTGTGAGGGAGTCGCCTGTCGATTGCGTCATATCTGCGTCACCCTCGGTCTCCGGTTTTATTCAGTGAAACACTTTACTCTCACTGCAGTGTGAACAAGTGTCATAGCAGCCGCCGAGCGAACGTCATAACTTCCTTCTCAACACACTCAGATGTATCTAATACGATAAACAGAGCTGCGTTACCTCATACTCATGATTGGAAAAGAGGAAGTGGCGCCGGCAACCGTGTCATAATAAAAGTCCCGCCGGCGACGATGCCATAATAACAGTCCCGCTCTTCAATCGCTCCTGCGGCCTTGCTCAGCTCCACAACACTCGCTCCTGCTCTGCTTCAGACTACAGTAACGTTAATAATCACATCCATGAACGTGATTTCTGCCCGAGTCCTATCCTGACTGTTTTCCACCGGCTGTGAGGTGAAGACCACATGTCCCGAGATTCTGCGCTCAAACGTGGTGTCATCAAACTACGCCTTTGTTTTGAACAGGCGACCTCTAGTGGACGGAAAACTTACATAGTGTAGCTTTAATATTTATGCAATAATTATGGTCTATTTTTGCCATTGAAAAAAAAAAAAAAATTGGGGTAATTTTTTTGTTTTACTTTTAAATTATTGCAGTATTTCAGGTTAAAATAGAGACTAGCGCTGCATCCCAATTCGCATACTATCCGTACTAAATAGTATTCGAAAAAATAATTAGTATGTCCCAAATCTTAGTATGTTGAAAAGAGTATTCCAAAGATTCCCGGATGGTCTACTATTTCCGGTCGTAATTTGAAGTGCAGATAGATGCGCACTCTAACGGCTGATATTACCCACAACCCATTGCAAGGTGGACGAGGATTCGATTAGAACTACAAACACGGATAAAAAATGTAAAAAAAAACTACAAACATGACGGTTACGCGAGTCTGACGGTTAAGTAGAGAGGGTTAGATAAAGGGGTTTGAGTGAGCAATTATCAGTATTTAACCTGACGAAAATATATTTATTCAACGTTAGCCACATTATATTTCACCTGCAGCAGCATTGAGAACTTTTGTAATGATAAATTTGGCCATTAACTTTGCAAACACATGAGAGGAGTCTCTGCATTAAAGACCCACGAATGGCAGATCAACGAGCTACTACACTTCTCTCCGATACGGTCGGAAATTAAATTGAATGTGGAGGATTTGAACTGTGATGATGATTGACAGGACAGTTTAAATGGGGACGGGCTGAACGTAACTAAGCAACAGAGTCCGTTAAAGATGACGAAGTAGTATATCCCAAAGCTTGCATACTCTTCTGCTACACACTCAAAAGTATGTACTTTTTCTTCACAAAAGGAGCACATACTTTTAGGACATAGTATAAGTAAGCGAATTGGTTCGCAGCATAGGCCTTCAAAATATTTTTTTTGAAGGCAGATTAGCGCCTCTTTTGGAATTATTTAAGAAATCATGCAACCATGTGTGTAACCACTAGAGGTCTCTATAGATAATTCACTAGTTCTCTTTTGAACACATTTAATGATTTTTTTTAATGGATTTGAATATATATTTAAAAAAATCTCAAAGACTATTTATTATAAAGTTTTAGATTTTTTTTTGTTTGTTAGAATTTTTTTTCTGTGAATGTGTTTTTGAAGATTTCCCATTCATTTCCTATGGAGTCATTTTTGACCGAAGAACACAAGTGGGAGTATTTTTTTTTACGACCCCTTAGCATTCTCAAATCATGCCCTCAATTTTTTTTGTGTGTTTACATACCTAATGCTAGAAAAGTCACCAAGTTTCATATCATTCTGATGAAGCTGTGATTTAAAAAAATTCCAAATGT
>JARQWZ010003709.1:137500-144258 GCA_033150135.1 Gobio occitaniae
TCTTCTCGTCCGTTGGGCGGTGTTGAGTGCGTTTCTTCTCGTCCGTTGGGCGGTGTTGAGCTCGTTTCCTCTCGTCCGTTGGGCGGTGTTAAGTGCGTTTCCTCTCGTCCGTTGGGCGGTGTTGAGCTCGTTTCCTCTCGTCCATTGGGTGGTGTTAAGTGCGTTTCTTCTCGTCTGTTGGGCGGTGTTGAGTGCGTTTCCTCTCGTCCGTTGGGCGGTGTTAAGTGCGTTTCCTCTCGTCCGTTGGGCGGTGTTGAGCTCGTTTCCTCTCGTCCATTGGGTGGTGTTAAGTGCGTTTCTTCTCGTCCGTTGGGCGGTGTTAAGTGCGTTTCCTCTCGTCCGTTGGGCGGTGTTGAGCTCGTTTCCTCTCGTCCATTGGGTGGTGTTAAGTGCGTTTCTTCTCGTCTGTTGGGCGGTGTTGAGTGCGTTTCTTCTCGTCCGTTGGGCGGTGTTGAGTGCGTTTCTTCTCGTCCGTTGGGCGGTGTTGAATGCGTTTCTTCTCGTCCGTTGGGCGGTGTTGAGTGCGTTTCTTCTCGTCCGTTGGGCGGTGTTGAGTGCGTTTCTTCTCGTTCATTGGGCGGTGTTGAGTGCGTTTCTTCTCGTCCGTTGGGCGGTGTTGAGTGCGTTTCCTCTCGTCCGTTGGGCGGTGTTGAGTGCGTTTCTTCTCGTCCATTGGGCGGTGTTGAGTGCGTTTCTTCTCGTCTGTTGGGCGGTGTTGAGTGCGTTTCTTCTCGTCTGTTGGGCGGTGTTGAGTGCGTTTCTTCTCGTCCATTGGGCGGTGTTGAATGCGTTTCTTCTCGTCCGTTGGGCGGTGTTGAGTGCGTTTCTTTTCGTCCGTTGGGCGGTGTTGAGTGCGTTTCCTCTCGTCCGTTGGGCGGTGTTGAGTGCGTTTCTTCTCGTCCATTGGGCGGTGTTGAGTGCGTTTCTTCTCGTCTGTTGGGCGGTGTTAAGTGCGTTTCTTCTCGTCTGTTGGGCGGTGTTGAGTGTGTTTCTTCTCGTCTGTTGGGCGGTGTTGAGTGCGTTTTTTCTCGTCCATTGGGCGGTGTTGAATGCGTTTCTTCTCGTCCGTTGGGCGGTGTTGAGTGCATTTCTTCTCGTCCGTTGGGCGGTGTTGAGTGCGTTTCCTCTCGTCCGTTGGGCGGTGTTGAGCTCGTTTCCTCTCATCCATTGGGCGGTCTTGAGTGCGTTTCTTCTCGTCTGTTGGGCGGTATTGAGCTCGTTTCCTCTCGTCCGTTGGGCGGTGTTGAGCTCGTTTCCTCTCATCCATTGGGCGGTGTTGAGTGCGTTTCTTCTCGTCCGTTGGGCGGTGTTGAGCTCGTTTCCTCTCATCCATTGGGCGGTGTTGAGTGCGTTTCTTCTCGTCCGTTGGGCGGTGTTGAGCTCGTTTCCTCTCGTCCGTTGGGCGGTGTTGAGCTCGTTTCCTCTCATCCATTGGGCGGTGTTGAGTGCGTTTCTTCTCGTCCGTTGGGCGGTGTTGAGTGCGTTTCTTCTCGTCCGTTGGGCGGTGTTGAGTGTGTTTCTTCTCGTCCGTTGGGCGGTGTTGAGCTCATTTCCTCTCGTCCGTTGGGCGGTGTTGAGCTCGTTTCCTCTCATCCATTGGGCGGTGTTGAGTGCGTTTCTTCTCGTCTGTTGGGCGGTGTTGAGTGCGCTTCTTCTCGTCCGTTGGGCGGTGTTGAGTGCGTTTCTTCTCGTCCGTTGGGCGGTGTTGAGTGCGTTTCTTCTCGTCCGTTGGGCGGTGTTGAGTGCGTTTCTTCTCGTCCGTTGGGCGGTGTTGAGTACGTTTCTTCTCGTCCATTGGGCGGTGTTGAGTGCGTTTCTTCTCGTCCGTTGGGCAGTGTTGAGTGCGTTTCTTCTCGTCCGTTGGGCGGTGTTGAGCTCGTTTCCTCTCGTCCGTTGGGCAGTGTTGAGTGCGTTTCTTCTCGTCCGTTGGGCGGTGTTGAGCTCGTTTCCTCTCGTCCGTTGGGCGGTGTTGAGTGCGTTTCTTCTCGTCCGTTGGGCGGTGTTGAGTGCATTTCTTCTCGTCCATTGGGTGGTGTTGAGTGCGTTTCTTCTCGTCTGTTGGGCGGTGTTGAGTGCGTTTCTTCTCGTCCGTTGGGCGGTGTTGAGTGCGTTTCTTCTCGTCCGTTGGGCGGTGTTGAGCTCGTTTCCTCTCGTCCGTTGGGCGGTGTTGAGTGCGTTTCTTCTCGTCCATTGGGCGGTGTTGAGTGCGTTTCTTCTCGTCCGTTGGGCGGTGTTGAGTGCGTTTCTTCTCGTCCGTTGGGCGGTGTTGAGTGCGTTTCTTCTCGTCCGTTGGGCGGGGTTGAGTGCGTTTCTTCTCGTCCGTTGGGCGGTGTTGAGTGCGTTTCCTCTCGTCCGTTGGGCGGTGTTGAGTGCGTTTCTTCTCGTCCGTTGGGCGGTGTTGAGTGCGTTTCTTCTCGTCTTTTGGGCGGTGTTGAGCTCGTTTCCTCTCGTCCGTTGGGCGGTGTTGAGCTCGTTTCTTCTCGCCCGTTGGAAGGTGTTGAGTGCGTTTCTTCTTGTCCGTTGGGCGGTGTTGAGTGCGTTTTTTCTCGTCCATTGGGCGGTGTTGAGTGCGTTTCTTCTTGTCCGTTGGGCGGTGTTGAGTGCGTTTCTTCTCGTCCGTTGGGCGGTGTTGAGTGCGTTTCTTCTCGTCCGTTGGGCGGTGTTGAGTGCGTTTCTTCTTGTCCGTTGGGCGGTGTTGAGTGCGTTTCTTCTCGTCCGTTGGGCGGTGTTGAGTGCGTTTCTTCTCGTCCGTTGGGCGGTGTTGAGTGCGTTTCTTCTCGTCCGTTGGGTGGTGTTGAGTGCGTTTCTTCTCGTCCGTTGGGCGGTGTTGAGTGCGTTTCTTCTCGTCCGTTGGGTGGTGTTGAGTGCGTTTCTTCTCGTCCGTTGGGCGGTGTTGAGTGCGTTTCTTCTCGTTCGTTGGGCGGTGTTGAGTGCGTTTCTTCTCATCCATTGGCGGTGTTGAGTGCATTTCTTCTCGTCCGTTGGGTGGTGTTGAGTGCGTTTCTTCTCCTCCGTTGGGCGGTGTTGAGTGCGTTTCTTTGCGTCTGTTAGGCGGTGTTGAGTGCGTTTCTTCTCGTTCGTTGGGCGGTGTTGAGTGCGTTTCTTCTCGTCCGTTGGGTGGTGTTGAGTGCGTTTCTTCTCGTCCGTTGGGCGGTGTTGAGTGCGTTTCTTCTCGTCCGTTGGGCGGTGTTGAGTGCGTTTCTTCTCGTCCGTTGGGCGGTGTTGAGTGCGTTTCTTCTCGTCCGTTGGGCGGTGTTGAGTGTGTTTCTTCTCGTCCGTTGGGCGGTGTTGAGTGCGTTTCTTCTCGTCCGTTGGGCGGTGTTGAGTGCGTTTCTTCTCGTCCGTTGGGCGGTGTTGAGTGCGTTTCTTCTCGTCCGTTGGGCGGTGTTGAGTGCGTTTCTTCTTGTCCGTTGGGCGGTGTTGAGTGCGTTTCTTCTCGTCCGTTGGGCGGTGTTGAGTGCGTTTCTTCTCGTCTGTTGGGCGGTGTTGAGCGCACTTCTTCTCGTCCGTTGGGGCGGCGTTGAGTGCGTTTCTTCTCGTCCGTTGGGCGGTGTTGAGTGCGTTTCTTCTCGTTCGTTGGGGCGGTGTTGAGTGCGTTTCTTCTCGTCTGTTGGGCGGTGTTGAGTGCGTTTCTTCTCGTCTGTTGGGCGGTGTTGAGTGCGTTTCTTCTCGTCTGTTGGGCGGTGTTGAGTGCGTTTCTTCTCGTCTGTTGGGCGGTGTTGAGTGCGTTTCTTCTCGTCCTTTGGGCGGTGTTGAGTGCGTTTCTTCTCGTCCGTTGGGCGGTGTTGAGTGCGTTTCTTCTCGTCTGTTGAGCGGTGTTGAGTGCGTTTCTTCTCGTCTGTTGGGCGGTGTTGAGTGCGTTTCTTCTCGTCCGTTGGGCGGTGTTAAGTGCGTTTCTTCTCGTCTGTTGGGCGGTGTTGAGTGCGTTTCTTCTCGTCCGTTGGGCGGTGTTGAGTGCGTTTCTTCTCGTCCGTTGGGTGGTGTTAGTGCGTTTCTTCTCGTCCGTTGGGCGGTGTTGAGTGCGTTTCTTCTCGTCCGTTGGGCGGTGTTGAGTGCGTTTCTTCTCGTCTGTTGGGCGGTGTTGAGTGCGTTTCTTCTCGTCCGTTGGGCGGTGTTGAGTGCGTTTCTTCTCGTCTGTTGGGCGGTGTTGAGTGCGTTTCTTCTCGTCCGTTGGGCGGTGTTGAGTGCGTTTCTTCTCGTCCGTTGGGCGGTGTTGAGTGCGTTTCTTCTCGTCTGTTGGGCGGTGTTGAGCGTGTTTCTTCTCGTCCGTTGGGTGGTGTTGAGTGCGTTTCTTCTCGTCCGTTGGGCGGTGTTGAGTGCGTTTCTTCTCGTCTGTTGGGCGGTGTTGAGTGCGTTTCTTCTCGTCCGTTGGGCGGTGTTGAGTGCGTTTCTTCTCGTCTGTTGGGCGGTGTTGAGCGTGTTTCTTCTCGTCCGTTGGGTGGTGTTGAGTGCGTTTCTTCTCGTCCGTTGGGCGGTGTTGAGTGCGTTTCTTCTCGTCTGTTGGGCGGTGTTGAGTGCGTTTCTTCTCGTCTGTTGGGCGGTGTTGAGTGCGTTTCTTCTCGTCTGTTGGGCGGTGTTGAGTGCGTTTCTTCTCGTCCGTTGGGCGGTGTTGAGTGCGTTTCTTCTCGTCTGTTGGGCGGTGTTGAGTGCGTTTCTTCTCGTCCGTTGGGCGGTGTTGAGTGCGTTTCTTCTCGTCCGTTGGGCGGTGTTGAGTGCGTTTCTTCTCGTCTGTTGGGCGGTGTTGAGCGTGTTTCTTCTCGTCTGTTGGGTGGTGTTGAGTGCGTTTCTTCTCGTCCGTTGGGCGGTGTTGAGTGCGTTTCTTCTCGTCTGTTGGGCGGTGTTGAGTGCGTTTCTTCTCGTCCGTTGGGCGGTGTTGAGTGCGTTTCTTCTCGTCTGTTGGGCGGTGTTGAGCGTGTTTCTTCTCGTCCGTTGGGCGGTGTTGAGTGCGTTTCTTCTCGTCTGTTGGGCGGTGTTGAGCGTGTTTCTTCTCGTCCGTTGGGCGGTGTTGAGTGCGTTTCTTCTCGTCTGTTGGGCGGTGTTGAGCGTGTTTCTTCTCGTCCGTTGGGTGGTGTTGAGTGCGTTTCTTCTCGTCCGTTGGGCGGTGTTGAGTGCGTTTCTTCTCGTCTGTTGGGCGGTGTTGAGTGCGTTTCTTCTCGTCCGTTGGGCGGTGTTGAGTGCGTTTCTTCTCGTCTGTTGGGCGGTGTTGAGTGCGTTTCTTCTCGTCTGTTGGGTGGTGTTGAGTGCGTTTCTTCTCGTCCGTTGGGCGGTGTTGAGTGCGTTTCTTCTCGTCCATTGGGCGGTGTTTCCTCTACTCCAGGTGATTACTGTGTGCTACATCAACCTGAAGCTTCCGCTTGAGCTCTGTATAATGAGGTGCCAAGCCTCCCTCGCCCCTGAAATTTCCACCACCATGGCCAGTAACTGTGAATGTATTTACTCACACACACACACCTTTTATAAGTATTCATTTTGATGTTCAGTATTTTTATATCATTTTTCTCATTCGAGTGCCCTACCCTGTGCACGGTAGCTAGTGACCCTTGAAAAAAACAGGTCAGATCAACTTCACGCTATTCCAAACAAGCTCTGAGACTCACAAACAAGCCCTGCTGCGGGTCATTTTTCACAGAAGTGCCTCGCTGCATTTTTTGCTCCCCTGCCCTCCTTCTTGGAATAATTGAGGGCTGTTGAAGTGGAGTGTGCAACTCTTGGTTTATCTCGGCGCACTCTCGGCTAATGCACAAACCGATGCCCGTGTCAGTCTGCTTTCAATTAATTGGACAGTCTCCTTAACAAGGCAGCCTGGCACACAGCGGAAGAGCGTGAATGATGTGTGTAATGGCACGGCGCGCGCACACGCGCACGGAAAACACTGAGGAAGAGTCGCCACGGTAGCGTTGATTGACAGTGCCAAGCTGTGAATGTCTGGCTCCCTGCCAGTTGCTTCTCAGTCGCCCTCCTGCCAGTCTGTTCGCCTTTACTAGATTCACTTCCACCAGAAACCCAGATGACAAAAATAAGGAGTACAAACGTTTTGCTAATGTTCCCATTGAGTTATAAAAACATTAGTGGTGCTTGCCATAGGCCATTATTCTTCTTCTTCTTGACAAAAACCTTGGCGCGTAACTCCGGCCCCGTTTGTCATGAGGTGTCAAATCGCCGGTTTATTGAGGAGATGTGTGCTGTATCTTTTCTAAGCGATCGGACTTACATTATTAGTCGCACAGGAGACAGTAATTGACCTAAAATCTTCATAGCCACACCCTAGCAACCAGTTACAGCTCCTTAGCAACCACCCACATATCATAGAGGCACATTAATTTTGGCTTTTTAGATTTGGCCAGACATCCAGTCTATTATTTTATCTGTCTAGCCATGCCCTAGCAACCATTTAGACCACCCTAGCAACCCAAACCCAAAGATGGATATCTTCAAATCTGAACGTCATAGGGTTGGTTTATATCATTCACACCGGCAAGCAGCATTTGGAGCATCAACATCATCGGCACCCCCTAGCAACCAAACAGAGTACCCTAGCAACCGTTTAGCAAGACCTATATCTCTGCATCAGAACATCGTAGAGACATGGGGGTTGGCTCTTTTGCTAGCAAACCTGATTAGCTAAGAGCAAAAACATGTTAAAAGCTCCACTCGTATTCTCTTCAGAAAACATACGTTCCAGTTTCTGAATGTTGTCTTAAAACGTTTCTTCTGGGTTGTGTGAACGTTAAGGGAACATTCTGTTTTATCATTTTGCA